>LZPO01044514.1:43718-70982 GCA_001675575.1 Neotoma lepida | reverse complement strand
CCAATGTCAACACGAAGTAACAAAACATAGCCTTCAGGTAAAATTTACATGCCTTTTTAAAAACGAAAACACGAGGAGATTAGAATAAAAGATTTGAAAGGGTTTGTAAGAACTCTTTTTTTTTTAACTTTTGATTTTTTATTTTGTTTCAGAAGGCTGGATAAAGACACCTACACTCTAGAACTGCTTATTAACATGAGAAAAGGCACTTATACAAAACAAGGGAAGGAGGAAAGGTCATGATTGTCAAAAAGGGAACATAAATCCCCAAATAAATTATCTNACAAAAGTATCACACTTGCTTTTCCACTTTTTTACTACTGGTAAAAACAAAAAGAAAAAATTNACATTAAAACTTATCTGTACACTGGTATAACAAGACCACAATTTTTTACTTATTAAGTAAGTCAAATAAATATTTTACACAAATTCAAGTTTTAAAAAAATAGGTCAACTATTTACCCTATATTTCTTTGGTCCATTAAAAGACCATTTCTCAACCTGCTATCACACTGGACTATAATGCTCTGCATGGTCCCATGTGCATGGCNGAGGCAGGGTGCACATNAGTGCATGCTGTGCACATATGGACTGGCTAACACTGCTGTTTACTTCCCTAAGTGACTTCACCTTGAGGAATACAGACCCTCCGTCCTATCTTGTCTCATGCTGCCAGGAAAGAGGGAGGATGCTAACACTGGCTATCACGGACGCTTGCTCAGGCACTGTGAAAATGCAGAATCCGCTAAGCTTTTCAGTCCCAGAGACTACTGAACACAGGAGCAGAGTCAGCACACTCAGGGGTGTGGGTGGGAGGAGCAACCAGACTGGACAGCATTACAGAGCCCTGCTCTCTNCTGTCCTCTTCTGTTGTTTTCTTATGGCCTTCGATCTTGATGAAGATTTAATCATGTGACATTTTTCTGTTCCAACAATCAACTTTGGGAAGAATAATAGAGGACAAGTACGCAGACTTTTAAAGCTAGTTTGATATTTATGCTAAAAATAAAATTGTCNACCCCATTCAGCTCACTTCTTACTGAAATATTACTTTTTTGGGGGTGGGGGATTTCAAAGCAGAATTTCTCTGTGTTACAGTCCTGGCTGTCCTGGAACTCACTGTGTAGACCAGGCTGGCCTCGAACTCACAGAGATCCACCTGCCTCTGCCTCCCCAGTGTTGGGAGTAAAGGTGTGNGCCACCACCACAGGCCTCTTACTGAAATATTAGAATGCAAACCCAGCAACACTCTCCATTTCTGGTGATCCAAGAGGTAAGCTCAACTTTTGAAAGTCAGATACAACTAACCTGGGCTGAGGACAGAAGCGGCAAACCCTCACACCAAAGCCAAGCCCTCTCAAGGCTAAAACACCAGCACTTTCCACTCAGGGTAGGAAAAGGAGCACCAGAAGTACAGAGAGCTGCAGGACTGCTCAAGCACCCAGTCAAACACCACCTCCCTGTTACTGGAGCTGGTGGTTACTTGGAGCTTGACAGTTCCGCCCTCACCGTTAGCAGTTCCCAGAGTCACAGCTTCAATGTCAAATGTGACAGTGGATCCAGAGGTAACTGCAGGCAACTGATTAGTCATTTCTTTTCCATTGACAAAAACTGCACCATTTGTGCTGATGCACATAGCTTGATCCCACTGCAGAGAGTCATAGCCATCCTGCTTTTCTGCCCACACTCCTATACTGTCTCTTCTGTCGGGCTGTCCCACAGTTTCAACTCTTGAGTGTTAATGTCTGTCCACAGAAGTAGGTTGGAGCACTGGAGTATAGAACACCTGAGGACTCAGCATCATTTCGGAGTGCTATATTCCTTCGACTGCTCAGACTGGACCCTTCAAAGCCAGTTGTCCACTCATGAGGCACCAGNGTGGAGTGACCTGTCTGGGGAACACTCCAAGGACTCCACTCCTGCTGGCCGTCTCCTCGGGCACAGACTTGAACTGATAATCAACGTTGGGGTCTATATGCAACACTATGAATTCAGTTTCAGAACCTACATACACATCTTCAAAATGANTTGCAGTACATTTACGGAACTGGAGCCTGTAATCTTGGGCTGTAAAGTCATCGTCCACCTTACACCATTGCACTATGATGCCTCCAGGTTTCTCTATTAATTCTTCAATCTGTACTGGTGGCCGGGAAGCTACTGTTCCATGCTTAAAAATGTGGTCTTTCANTATGTTGAGAATGGAATCATCCAACTGAGCCGACAAACAGGGTACATCAACTAGCAAAGGCACTTCTGGTAAGTGGTCCAACTGAAGGTGTGCGGCCTTTCTGGTAAAGTTCCACAATTTATCATTCTGTTCTTCTATACCACCATGAAACTAAAACAATGATAAGGACAGAACTTGCTTTCTTTAAAAATACACTCAAATTGCTTAAGCGTATATTAATTAGGACGGCGATTCAGCAGAGTGTAAAAGAGACAGAACAGCAGTAGCGGGCGGGAGCGGGGGCTGGCAAGGCGGNCGAGCGCCTCTGCTCTACTGGGCTTTCAGAGGCTCAGGCTCTTCTTGTTACTTCTGCGCTCGGTACTGCTCCCTGGAATGTAGCTCAGGCTGTCTTCACCTCCACATTCACATTTTAAAAAACAGGTCAGAGAAGNTCAGCAAAGGGAGGTCCTTGCTTTAAGGCCACATCCTGAATTAAGTGGTACACGGAGCCTGTGCTCGCATCCCACTGGCTAGAACCTAGTCATGTGGCTATTAGAAGAAAGACTGGACAGTAGAATCTTTATTTAGGAGGAATGGGCCCCTCTGACATTCCAGTTCATTGGAAGAAAGGAATAAGAGTTCCAGGGACCAACCAGCAGCGTCTGTTACTATGAGGAATCGGAGACGGGAAAAAAAAGACAAGACACAACAGAGATGTTCCTTGTGGATCCTTCTCAAGATGCTGAACTCTGGGCAGTGTTATCAGTGTGCAGAGTGCACTAGATGGAGACGGGAGAGAGAGGAGAATTCCACCGTATCCCACAGGCCACACATGTCAAAAGCTCTTAGAGACAGAATTGGCTTTACTTTTATCTGAGAAGTGGTATCTCTTGTGAAAGTAATTTCTAGAATTCCACAACCATTTCTGTCTAGAGGAAAGCTGGACTTTCTGAGAGAAATTGCTACCCAGCCTACTTGTGGGACTGGAGTGAGATTTGACAGTCATGCTGTAAGCGCTGGGTGTGGCTCTGAGGAGGAGTGAGGAGGATAGAAGACAGTGAGCTTTGTTTGACTGCAGGATAGAGGACTCTCAGTANAGATGGGTCACTCCTTTGAAGTGAAGGAAAGAGGGCTTGGAATAATATGCATAGTCGAGATTGAATATACTTTAGTAATTGTGGAGAAGCTCTTCATGAACTCAATTAATTCTCTTTCCAACTGTGAATTAGGTACTTGTATTATTTCCACCTTTTAGACAGATAAACAAGGCATAGGGTTATTAATATGCTCAGGGTCACACATAGAATACACAGTTGAAACGGGGATTTGAAGCTAGGCATTTGGGCTGAAGTGTCTGTGCACGTGACTAGCATGTTGTGTTATCTCAGTGACATTTTATTAAGAAGGGGCATTGCCTACTTTAATCCCATAAAGATGTATTATATCTAATTATGTGTATATATGTGGATCTGAGTGTGTGTGCATATGTAGTTCAAAGTCAGGATACATGCTTGACACACTTAAAGCCCAGGTCATAATAAGAACAGAAACATGAGTTAGCTAGAGAGTANGGGCACAGAGATGGGGGAAGAAACAACTCAGTGTTGAGAATTATGAACTGAGTGACCTGCAGCAAAGTGCATCATAGCAGAGTTCAGAGAGTTCAGAAGAACTGGTCNGACCAGATGCTTCCAGCATTTCCTATGTCTGAACAAATATGTGCTCAACTTGTGTGGGCACTTGGCTAAGTGCTGGGAACATCTACTTATGTAACTTTTCTATGCCTTCTCTTCATNNCTGCTAAATTGAANNNTCTTCTCTCTGTAAGCCAGGTATATACTTTTTAAAGGTTTTTTTTNCTGATTAAATTTGTGGNTTTTGCAATTTCATGCATGTATACAGTACATTCTATTTACTCTCTCTNCCTNTCTCCTTTCTTTCTCTCCTCTCCCCGTTACTCCCCCTCCTCCCTACATTTCCCTACCTCACATTTCTTTTGTTTTGTTTTGTGACTCACTGATTTTAGCCAGGAGTTTCTGTGTGGTAACAAGTTTGGAACTATCCAGTGGAGCCCTGTGGGGCCACAGTTGGGTACACAAATAAGGCAATGATTATTCCCTCCCCGAGAATCCATTAGTAACCAAGAGTTCTGCTGGGAGGATTAGGGCCCCATGTGAACCCCCTGATCCATGATTGGCTCCCTGGCTATAATTTAATATGAATAAATGACTGCAGTCTTTGGAAAATTTAACTGTAGCATTTAAACCATTAGTCCAGGTAGTTACCTTAGCTTAGCGGTAAGGAAATGATTACTCAAAAAACACACTGCTGTTCCATAAGCTTCTGANGACCAGACCAAAGTGTAGCACCATGATGAGAAGGCAGTGAAGAAGTGAAGACAGACTCATTCCGTGGAGGTTGNTCTTTGTTTGGTGACTGTCTCATGAGGGCCAGACTCGGGTTCAGACTGTCTGAGANTGTTTTTAAAACCAGCTGATCCGGACTCTTAAACAATAAATGTGAAGATGCCATGATTCCCACTCACTGAGTTCTGAGTCTGATTGCATTAAACTCTCTAGTCTTGAGACCAATGACACAGACACCCGGAGAAGTNGTTGGCTTGGGATAAAGGCAGAAGTTCATGATTAGAATGGTCTGCCTGGAGATTGAGCTGAGAGATACAGTTACGTGGGGGTAGAATTGTCCAACCATAGGGCAGGGCTCTTAGGTCATTCAGTTTGATTTTGACTTCTTATTCATTCCATTAACGTATGCAATGACTCTGCTTCACAGTAAATAAGAAAATAGTTCATTTTGAGCTAACTATGTGAGATTGTGACCTGAAAATACAGATTCAAGTTACCATGAATGATGNGTTCCATCATGGCAGAAGTAACATTAAGTTGTCTTGTCACACTGATTTCAGTCTGGACTTGACTTCTCTTCCTGGTGCTTATGAATTGTGTCAAAATAATTCAGAGGGGCTGCAGAGATGGATCAGTAGTTAAGAGCTCATGCAGGGGACCCAGAGTCTATTCTCAGTACCCCCATGGTGACTCACAGCCATCTATAACTCCAGTTCCAGTGGATCTGATACTTTCTTCTGGCCTCTGCAGGCAGTGTGTACAGATGGTGCCCAGATATGAATGCATATAAAACACTCATACATCTAAAATAAAATAAATAATCTAAAAAATTTAAATCTAAAAAAATTCAGACAAGAGTTTGGTAGACAANTAAGACAAGCTTTTCTGCAGAATAAAGTAGAACATACACTTGGNGCACGAGAGTGGACAATGGCCCAAAGAGACCACTATCCAGATCTACATTCTGGGCAGGTTTTTATACTATATCATGAAGTTTCTTTTCCTGAGGAACTCTGTCTTGATTAGGTGATTGGCAGGTCTGTTGTACTGATTCTCTGGGAGGAAACAGTGCTGTGTCTTTGTTCTTTATTAGAAAGTCCTTGGAACACAACAGTTTCACAGGCTTAAGGCTTCTGGAGCCACATTTAGTTAACCAGTAGTGATTGTGCAGACACCTCAGGATTTCACACCTTCTAGGCCAGAGATATGCCTGAGATCCCATTCTTCCAACCAGTAATTAAAGGCCTGATGTTTTAGTTCTTTGTTTCACAGACTAAATGTGAGGAGGGAGTCCCAGCCCCTTTGATCTTTCTAATATTTACCTACCTAACCTGGTCACAGACAAAGGAAAGTTGTAAATCAAGAATTTACTAAACATTGGAGGGCTGTGTAGTAGGTGGGCTACAGCAAAGCAGGGAAACACCTTCTATAGGCTTCAAATACTATGGCATTCTTAGCTTTGGGTTGGTGTAGGCTCAGCATCCACTAAGGTAGCAATTCATTACGTAGCAGTCATGAGAATATTATATTAGATACAAAAGTTAAGNTGAATGTCTATTGCTGGGCCTAAAATAGCCCAAGGATATTTAGCTATCAAGGTTAAACAGCCTGTAAGATCTTTAGTATAAACACAGCGTCATCAGAGAACTTCAGTTCATATTCCTATCAGCCATGTGACCCTGAATAATGNCATCGTCTATAGGCCCCAGTTGCTCTGTCTATAAAATAAGAGCCTCTACATCTTGTTCCGAGCGTTACAGGAACATTCAATGTGATGCGTATATAAAAGTACTCAAACAGTAGGTATTACTTTTCATATCATCACTCCTAGGAGACCAAGGGTTGAGTAACATTGGATTCTAACCAACTGTATCGTCACTTCAGAAACAACATGGAGAACACCGCATAGGATTTAGGGATTGAAGTGTAAAGAGTTCGGCTTAGGGATTTTGCCTGCTTTCCACCCCCTTCAGCTAGAGCAGTGGTTCTCAACCTCCTGAATGCCACCACCCTTTAATACAGTTCCTCATGTTGTGGTGACCCCAACCATAAAATTATTTTTGTTGNTACTTCAGAACTATGATTTTGCTACTGTTATGAATTGTAATGCAAATATCTGTGTTTTCTAATAGTCTTAGCAACCTCTGTCAAAAATGTCATTTGACCCCCAAGAGGTTGCGACCCACAGGTTGAGAACCACTAAGCTAGAGCTACAGTGTGTTTGTAGTAAAATCTGCTTCCTGTGTATCTTATACAAGCATTTGCAAACATGTTCTACATTTGGCTCGTTTTTGTGGCTGAAGCCAGAGTCAGTGCTAGGGAAGTCTTTGGGATTAGTAATGGTATTAATGGAAATTTCTTCCTAGAGTGTCACCAGTGGGCCAGGTATTCCCTCTTACATGTCTCTGGAAGACCCAAGATCAAGGAGTGTGAGGTAAATCAAGGTACATGGTGACCGAGCCTGATGCACAGCTCCTGGATGAGTTGTTAGAGCCCCTTCTGATGGAAGTAGGGATATTTTGCTATGAGACCACTTTNCATTGGGGGCAGATTTCCCACGATATCCCTGCTAAGACCTTAGTGGCATGTGGTCACCCAGTGTAAGTCAGAGGGAGGGTTTGTCTCTATAGGACTCTCATGTAGACAAATCTCTAACAGGACTGTTGCCACAGCCAGTAGACTTTCAGTTTCCACCGTGCTGATCAGCATAGACACAGACCAATAGAACAACGCACAAAATGACAGGTAAGACAATTGTTAACTCAGAGTGTGCTGTTAAAGCAAACCAGTCCTTCCCTCCCACTGTAGTAAACAGGTTCAGAATTCNAGTTGGGACAGTCAGCTAGAATCTCCTCTTGGGCATCAAGATAGCACACTTCACAAAAAGTACAGTGGACCTTTCCCAACACCCCATGTCTCTGGGTATTCTACATCCCTTCCCTGCTAGCCACTAACACAGACTTACAGAACTCACATTTCTCTACACACCAGCAAATAAACAAATAGTTCTAAAGAACACNAGTGACTCAAAAGGGTCCCAAAGATCAGGAACTCAGACTTCCTGTCAAACAAATGTCAGAAACTCAAATTAGTTCANAAAGAACCTAAACAGCTCAGAGAGGCCTCCAAACTGACCTGGGACTAGAAGGTGACATACAGATTGCACTGGCCACAGAGAACTTACCAAGGGTCAGAATTCAGGACTCACTGAGTCTGAACATTTGTTTCTCTACCTTACTAAATAATGGTAGAAAGCAGCTAACACACACCAAAATGAAAACATAAGAAAAAAAAAAATCCTTGGAATAAGAGTGAGCTCCCGTCCCTAATCCAGATGCCATATCTAGTTGATAACAATTCACAAAGTGAAAAGTAGTTTTCTCCAAGGGAGTCTCACTGGGCATACAAACCACACTTCAGGGCAGGCCCCATGCCCTGCAGTAGATGGCCAACACAAAATGAGCTCAACGGCATTTTGGGAGGGATTTATTTATTTATTTATTGTCTCATAATGCTTTGTATGAACATTTTTTCCCCTTACAAGTCTTTTGCTTTTATATTATGGTTTCCAATGATGTGTTTTTATGGAATTTCTGTGTGTGCAAATCTGTATATCTATGTCTGTGTATATTTCTTATGTTTTTTTCTTTTTTTCCTTTTTTTGTCTCTCTTTTCTGTTTGTTTTGTCTTATTCTGGTTTTATTTTATTTTATATTCCTGTTTGTTTTCTAATGAGAGAAAAAAAGAAAGGGTGTGGATTTGGGTGGGTAGGAGGTGAGAAGGATCTGGGAGGAGTTGGGGGAGGGGAAACCGTGATCAGAACAATTTGTATGAAAAAAAAANNTNNTTTNNANTTTAAAAAAGTAAACTTATTGGNTGGAGAAATGGCTCAGCTATTAAGAGCAGTGGCTGNTCTTCCAGAGGGGCTGGGTTTGAGTCTCAGCACCCCCATGGCAGATCACAAACATCTGTAACCCCCAGACAGAGCTCTCCAACACATTCAATAAATAAGTATTTTTCTAAGTAAAACCAAAACCAAAACCAAAAATTCTGAGTGATTATAAAAGCTATTTGAGACAATTCATTTTTCCTTCCTTCCTAGGGTCAGCTTGCTGGAGTGTCTGATGCTTCCAAAGCCCCTTTTCTCCTGGGTTGTCAAAGTTTGCAACTGCAGCTTTAGGGCAAAAGCTCTTGTCAACTGAGGAGCCAAGCAAGGGTCAGAAGCAGAGAAAAGAGATTTAATCAGAGTGGTCAACTAAGGAAAAACAGATAACAGCTCTAGTGACAATACCATTTTGGGGGTGTTGACACAACATTTAGATTAAGCAGAGAAAGAATTGAGGCAGGAGGACACAAAGTATACATAACTAAGCAGTCCCCGGCTAGGTGCAAGGTGCGCTCTGCTCTACCAGTGGCTCAGCCCCTGTTCCTCAAGGAGGGCTGAAGGTGTCCTTGTTGCTTGAGAAGTTGGCTCTTATGTTCCATGGTGCATTCTTCCTCTCAGGGGAGGAGGGTTTAGCTGTTCCTTGAATCCAAGGTAACTACAGGTTTAGGACNGTGACTTACTGATGTGCGTTCAGCCTTGAACGGCATGAAATAGGTCAGGTGGACAGACACTCCATGAGTGATTAATTGGCATGCCTGCTCAGGGAATCTGACCTACAGAAGGCACAAAATGCAGGCAGAGATGCCGGCCTATCATTCCGCTTTCCTTTTCCTTGTGGTCTCAAGTGGGGAGTCAGTGCTGTTCAGCAAAAAAGCAGTTTCTAAGTGCCTGTTATAAAGGCACGATAAAATATCCAGACCGTGGCAGCGTCTGTATCTGTGGTAAGGACTTGGGGGTAGGAATGTGAGTTGCATAACTAATCCATAGCAATCGTGGAGTTCCTTGTTTATATAGAAGGGGAGAGGACCATAATATTTCTGCAATCATTCTCTCAGTGTTTCGCTGTAATTGTATGTAAACCAGAGCCATGACACCAGCATAGTTTCATTTAGCAGATGTGTCTAAATACATTGATTCACCTTGTCTAAATTGGTGTGGGTTCTTCCAGTCATTAGTATTCTTCTGTTTCTAGGTTGATTTTTTTTTTTTTTTTTCCCTAGACCGGTGTAATTCCAGGCCCACGTTGTTTCAAATGCATTTCTGATTGATTTTCTGCCCAACAACTGACAACTTAACTTTTTAGCAGGAGACCCGAGCTAGGCCCCCTTCTAATGCTTCAGAGCAGTAATGCGATCCTGACAGACTCTGCTGAGGAACAATTGGCTTTTGTGATGGAAGAGAAAGTGTAGGATTTGGTTCTCAGACACACACCGACTTCTTCCATGTGAATTAAATTATTGTAAATTGGAGGTAGGGAAGAGGGTAGCTGCTTTTATGGAAAGGTCAGGATTTAATTCTATGATTGATTATTGTCTCATTTTGTAATTTGGGGAATTCTATCCCCACTTGAATTTACTGACTTATGAAAGTTCTGAGTGAAAGCTGTCCCATAATCTACTTGGTTCCTTAAGTAATTTTATAAAGGCATCTAAAATCCATGAGCAGTTTTGAGCCGTAACAGGTTTCCAGAGGCAATTGCTTAGGGTCCGTCTTCAGACTTGAGAACTTCCATCATGTGTTACACAGATTCGACTCTACTTGACGATGACTAATTCTAGAAAGTTCTCCACCTAGCACTTGTATTTGGGTTGGAATTTGCATGAGGATTATTTCAGAAGGATGGAGGCCTCTTGGATAAACCTCTAAGTCAGTCAAAAGAATTTCCCAGATATTGGTCCCAAATATCAAATCCCCAGCTGTTAGTAAAAATGTGTGTGCTGTGTTTCTAACTTACCACAGTTCAGTGACCCTTGGTTTGACAGTCAGAGAATCCCTTCAAGTGGTATATGGAATTCCAGTTGGTTTGGCTATTTATAAATTCCCTGGGATCTGGGTCCTTCAGTGGTGAGTGAGCTCACATTAGCTGGAATCAGCGGGTATGCATAATAAGGTCTAATATTCCATTTTTATGCATTTGTTCAAGCTGTTTTCTTGAATGGAAGTCTGGAAGGTTTTAGACCTGTTCTTTTTCACAGTCTCCCCAAACCTACTCATGTTTTACTGTGAAATTATCCCCAAACATTCTGACCTTTGGTGACTCTTCTATTTCTCATCTCTAAATGTATTTATATTTGTATGAATAACTTGGCTTTGATACAATTGCAACTTGGCTTATACTATGTTTTCATGTATTTCCCTTATTAATTTTTATATATTAGTTTACCCTCACCCCTGCACAGTTCCATGAGGGCAAGGGCAGTATCTCATATTATTTTTATAGCCATCAATCTTGCTAGTATTTAATTCAGTCACAAACATCTACAGACAATAAACACTTTTTTCCATACAATTAAAAAATACTTGTCAAAGCTTTTCAAAACTGTCAGTGTCTCTGTATGCCATTTTCAGTGGGCAATATGATTAAAATTCAACCCTTTTGCAGGGCTGCTTGTGCATTCGTGGAGGAAAAGGATGGAGTAGATGATAAGGTTAAGGAGAATGATGGCGAATGACTTCATTTCACGTTGTTTCCATTTACACAATCTTTTAGATGAGATACAGGCTATCAGAAAAAAAGTAGGGAATCATTAGATTATTTCAACAGAGAGAATTTGCCACGAGAAATTGGAAAAGCCGAGAAAGCAATGCAAGGACAGTAGACTGTCACAGNGATAGTAACTNTAGAAAGTAGTCACACCTCTCTCTCCCGCTGGCAAACTGGAGGAGGGAGGTCAATGAGAACAGAGAAGTTAAGAAGACAGAGCACAGGGCACTGCACACAGACNTCTGGGGAAAAGCAGCACTGGGGTTGTAGGTGCTGATATAGCAACTTCTTGGTCAAGAGGGCAGACAGTCTAAAGAGACACTTGTTCCCACCGTCTAGNCTATCAGACCATGGAAACAATGAACCCTCTCAAATGGACATTTCCCTAGGAATACCATGTTGGGGGACAGGAACGCTAAAACCTCAATGCTTGCCAGAGGAGGAATTTGCCTCTCAGGAAGAAATTTCACAGCTTACCAGACCACTTTGCAAGAAAGACTATAGACAATGATGACTGAACAATGAGCGGTCTCCAGCGGCCAGTTCTGTTCGGCTTCACATTTCCCTCTCACTTTATTTAAACCTAAGGCCCATCTCAGTACCCCAACGACAGACTGGAGGTCAGTAGGGCCCTTTCGCTGCTTCTCCTTTAATGTGGCCAATTTCCTGTTTCTGCTTTCCTGTATTACCTCTCATTGGCACACTGAAGGTGTGTGGCTGAGTCTACTTTGCTAGGAATTCCAGAGTTCAGACCTTTATCCTAAAACTGCAGGTTTTAGGGAGGGCAAGATCAGTCTTGTTTTGAGGGTATCACAAAAAGCACTTTGAGCCGAGGACCAATTGCCTCTTCCAGGGTAGAAGTCATTGCTGGGAGACACTGACCCAAATAGCAAGAAAACACGGAGGAGCAGGAATGTTTCCCCTGCCTTCCAGCATCCTGTAGTGCCCACTGGCAGAGTAAGGCAGAGCAAAGGGGATTTGGAGCCAGGAGTTAATAGTTTAATAACTGGTGAAACAGTAATAGTACATATTGCCTTCCTACTTCATGAGGGGGAAGGAGGGTGATGAAGATTATGGAAGCATATCTAAGCATGGGTAAGGGACACATAGCTCTTTAGTGATTGCCGGAACTCAAAGGCAGAAGTTATATGAGCTTTTGCTGAGGTCCAGCGTGGCCACAGGATTTCTGTTCCTAAGACCTTGTTACGATTCTGAAGGTGGAATCCCATAGTTGGTCAATGGGCTTCTATCAGACATATAGTGTACACACTCTGTTGTTCTCTGGTTTCCAATGTTTGTAGCATGTAGGCAAAGGCAAAACATCTTGAATGCTGTGCTAACCTGAAAGTGCTGTGGCTGATGAAATCAAATGTTAGCCTTCCCTAGAACTAACTCACAAAGCCCTGTTTACAACCCCTGGGATTGACTCCAGCAGGGAAACCAACTCATAGATGTATGAAATTACGTCTTTGTTCTAATTTACCTACTTCATATAGACCCCAGAAGGCACTCATTCTATCTTAAGACAAGTTAACCATAAAACCAGAAACTCAACCCAAAACTGCATAATTTTTGTGAATATTTAGGTGAGATTAAGCATACTGTGTGTTTTCTGGGTGGTGATTTTCCAAATAATGAGAACTCATTGTCACAGGGCTTTGCTCACATTGAGTACAGATATTTAAAGGACTTTGGTGCTTACTGAACATAGTGCAATCCCCCGACACCCGCTCCCCAGACCCTCCCCGTCCACAAACTGTAGGCCAATTCTCTTCTTGGAGAAATCATGATAGAAAACCTTAGTAATACTCTTTTTCTACTGTGAAAATTCACCTTGAATTGCTTCTCTTTCTCCCAGGGTTGAAATTGTTTTCTATTTGTTTGTTTTTAGAGACAAGATCTCTCTATATATAGCCCAAGCTGGCCTGGAACTCACTATGTAGACCAGGCTGGCCTTGAACTCATAGACATCTGCTTGTCTCTGCCTCCTGAGAGCTAGTATTAAAGGCCTGTGACACTATGCACAGCCCAGGGTTGAAATTTTGATTACAGCCTTCAGTGCTAGCCATGTGTACCGTATTGTTTCTGTTCACAGACTGAGTTATTTTGTTCCTGTAACTGCAAAAAATATATTTTTTAAAATTATTTGTCATTTTGTATCTAAGAAAACTAAAAGAGAATCAACAGAGGCTTCCAATTTATAGGGCAGACTCAAGTGCAGCCTTAGAATCTGTGTGCACAACACTGTGTAAAACTGTATACANAACANTGACCCATGGAACTCTTGTCTTCATTTGTCACTTGTTAGCAAAGAGAGTGTTACAACAATACTGCCAAAATCTATCAGTTATGTGGTGGTTTAAATGAGACTGTCTTCCACAAACTCAGATGCGTGAATACTTGGTTCCTCATTGGTGGCAAGTTTAGGAGGTGGGGACTTGTTGCAAAAAGTGTGTCGACGGGGCAGGCTTTAAGGTTTCCGAGTGTTCTTTCTCTGATTGTGCTTGTGTTCCAGACATAAGCTCTCAGCTTCCTGCCTCAGCCACCATGTCTGCTGCCTGTTGCCTCTGCTCTGTGTCAAGGACTCTTTACCCCTCTGGAACCATAAGCCCAGGTCAACCTCTTCTGTAAGTGACCTTGACCTTGGTGTTTTGTCACAGCAGCAGATAAATAACTAATACAAGTTACTTCTGAGAAATGCTTAGTGTGCTCACTTTTCAGGTACTGTGTAAGGTACTAGGACTGCTTCACATGGGACTGTCCCTTTACGACACTTACCATTCCAAGTCTCTCTCTCTCTCTCTTTCATTGTCAATCTCTGGGACAGAGAGTTAAGAATCCATCTGTGCTAGAGTTTTTTTTGTTTTTTTCTCAACATTTTTATTTATAATATGTAGACAAGAAGTATATTGTTAAATGGAACATTACAAAATCAATGTTCTAAATTTTCCTAAATAAAATGAGTCAATCTAAGATACATTAGGGCTAAGTATATAAAAACCTTACAATTGTTGGTGAAAGTTTGTCCGGTACCGCCCNGCTCCCACAGCCGCTTAGACCCAAGTAAACACACAGAGGCTTATATCATTTTTAAACTATGGCTGTGGCAGGCTTCTCGCTAGCTAGCTCTTACATCTTAAATTAACCCATTTTATAAATCTATATCGCCACGGGTTCCACGTGGCTTTACCTGTGTGCCGTTACATGCTTTCTCTAGATGGCAGAATGGTGTCTCCCCAGCTCTGCTTTCTTTCTCTCTTCCCCTAGTTTGAATGTCTCGCCTAACCTTATTCTGCCTCACCATTGGCCAAACAGCTTTATTTATCAACCAATTAGAGCAACACATTTTCAGAAAGACATTCCCATCACATTTAAAAGAACATAAAAACTCCATCTGTAGCTATATAAAAACTGTGATATCACAAATAAATTCTAGGGAAGCCTGGAAAGGTAGATGACTACTTTTTTATTTAACCAATGTATTTCTAACATTTCACTTAGTAAGCTGAAGTACACCACACTGACTGAAACACTTGAAGCTCTGAGTTAAACTCCATCTATACTTTTTTAAAATTCATTTTACATACCAACCACAGATTCCCCCTCTCATCCCTCCTCCTGATCTTCCCCCTACACCCCCCACCTCATTCCCTCATCCAACAGGGTAAGTTCTCCCACGGAGGGACAGCTAAGCCTGGTGCATTCAGATGAGGCAGGACCAAGCCCCTCTCCACTTTATCACGGGTGAGCAAGGTGTCCAACCATAGGTAATGGGATCCAGAAAGCCAGGTCATGCACCAGGGATAGATCCTGATCCCACTGTCAGGGACCCCTCAAACAGACCCAGCTACACAACTGTCTCCTGTATGCAGAGGGTCTAGCCTGGTCCCATGCAGATTCTACAACTGCGGGTCTAAAGTTCGTGAGTTCCTTTGAGCTTAGTTCAGTTGTCTCTGTAGATTTCCCCATCATGATCTTGACTCCCCTTGCTCATACATCTCGTATAATCCCTCTTCCCTCTCTTCGACTGGACTCCTGGAGCTTGGCCTGCTGCTTGGTTGTGGATCTCTGCATCTGCTTCCATCACTTACTGGATGAGGGCTCTATGATGACAGTTAGAGTGTTCACTGATCTGCTTACCAGGGTAGGCTAGTTCAGGCACCCTTACTACTATTGCTAGTAGTCTAATCTGGGGTCATCCTTGTGGATTCTTGGGAATTTCCCTAATACCAGGTTTCTCCCTTACTCCATAATGTCTCCCTCTATCAAGATATTTCTTTCATTGTTCTCCACTCTGTCCCTCCCCCAGCTCAATCATCCCATTTCCTCATGTTCTTATCCCTCACCCCCTACTCTCTATTGCCCCCCTCATCCCCAGTTTACTCATTAAGATCTCCCCTTCCCAAGGTGATCCACGCATCCCTCTTAGGGTCCTCCTTGTTTCTTAGCTTCTCTGGAGCTGTGGGTTGTAGCTTGGTTATCCTTTGCTTTACATCTAGTATCCACTTATGAGTGAGTACATACCATGTTTGTCTTTCTGAGCCTGGGTTACCTCACTCAGGATGATATTTTCTAGTTTCATCCCTTTGCCTGAAAATTTCATGATGTCATTGTTTTTTGCAGCTGAGTAGTACTCTGTGCTGGAGTTTTACAACCCATAATTGATGGTCCTAACCAGTACCTGGCTCCTCTATGCTCTTATCATGTCCTAGACTAAATCATGAGGAGAGGACTTTCTACTACAATCCCCTGAAAGGATACAGAGGCAGATGTCCTTTTGTTTAGGTGTTTTTCTTTGAAATGTCTTCTGCGCCCCATTCCTGTCCATGACAGCTAACTCTTACTTCCACTTTTTTTTTTTAAACAGTGTCTCACTATGTAGCCCAGTAGCTCAGGCTGGCCTGGAATTCAAAGAGGTTGGTCTGCCTCTGCCTCCAGAGTGCAGAGATAAAAGGCGTGTGCCACCACATCCGGCCAAAGCTATCTTTCATAATGAAGCTCCTTTCCAGGTATTAAAGCAAAGGCTCCAGTCAGGCTGTCTCAGTATAGTGTGCTATCCCTGTCCCATGCTCTCCTACCTCACGGCCTGATCAGGGCTCCCATGGTCAAGACACCTTATCTCCTAATAAAGCTGCTTTCTAAAGGATAATTTTGAATCTGCTCCTTTTCTGAATGAAACAACCCACCAGCATTGGCTCTTCTTTGTCTAACAGTTATCACATGTCTAGGGATGAAGAGGAAGAAGACATAGAAGACTTAACCTTGTGTTGTTTAAGTGGGTCTGTGCTAGGCTTGCTTAGAGATTATGTCAGCTAAATTGCATCAGGACCAGTTTTTAGGTAAGAGGTTTGGTGTCTCAGAAACATCAGTGGCTCGATCAGTTCATTGACTAGCACACAACAAAGCTGACAACTGGGTCCACTGAGATTCAAACTGATGTTCTTGCCACTTTCAACACTTTGTACTTCTTTTGAGAATCATTTAAACCCTCAATGATACTGAGCATTTCCAATCCTAAAGATCTTAAGAAGAAATCCAGAAATGAATTCTTTGCTCTTATTTAGCTTTTGATTTTGTTTGTTGGTCATAGCACAAGCTAGAGCCACTCCCCATCACCCTAGCCAGAGCCCCTGGCTCGCCTTCTTGGCTTCTGACTCTAGCTAGAGCCCCTTATGTCGTTCATTGGCCTTACGTACCAACTCAGGTTTCAGTTAGAACATTGCCTATTTGAGTTGTGGACATCGTCAACTGGGATTTTCAAATCACATTTCCTGCAACTCTGCTCAAGGTAATCTTATTTTCCAGGAGAACAATCATGCATTTTCAGAGAGTGGTCATAAATATTGAAGAGTTAGTGTCTAGCCAATTTACAAGGGAAAAAAAAAGGATGGAGAAGGCTCCTTCAGATTTCTCTCTGATGTCACTTTGGTTGAGTAAGCTGCCTGAAAAGGTCACATCTGAAAACAGTGTCACAAAGAGTGCTACGGGGGAGTATTTTCAAGTGTGCTGTGTGTGCATGCGTGTGTGTGATGAGAAGGGGAAGGTATTCAAACAAGGACAACAGAAGGCCAACTCTTCTTCCTAATACTATAGTTGTTCTTTGACAGTTCTGCCAACTACCCAAGGCACTCGCCTTCTGTGTTATCAAAGAGGGAGTAAATCTTTCTCTACTTGGCTTTTTCAGCATTTACGTTTTTCTTATAGCCACAAACAAGCTCTTATGTTCACAGTTATACAAATTTTACATATATATGTATTATACATAACATATATAAATAATATATAAACAAATGCAACATAAAAGAATACAACACATCTTTGCATCATTACTACAAGTGTTCCATAGCATATAAAAATGCAATACATCTTAAAATAATATTCCACAACAGTCATGCCAATGTAAATGTTTCCTTGGTTTAGTTTCTCCCAATTTCACCATCTGCTGAGTCAAACTCTTCTTTCTGTGTATATAGTTTTCCTTTTTGCATTAACTACAAAAGGGCTTCACCTAGCATATTCATTTTCTTTGCTGGAGTTAGAAAACAGTGCCCTAGTTGATGGGCAAATGAGAAAACCTTCCTGTTTCCCCCATTTACTCTCTTGATTGGGGGGGGCTCTTTTCACAAAACCTGTGCAACTATGTGGTGATTATATTGTGTCCCCCAAAATATTGTATAACCTAATAAATCTTATTTGGGGTCAGAGAACAGAACAGCCACTAGATTAAACATAGAGGTTAGGCAGTGGTAGCACATGCCTTTAATCCTAGCATTCCCGAGGCAGAGATCCATCCAGATCTCTGTGAGTTCAAGGCCTGTCTCTTATACACATCTAGATGTGTATAAGAGACAGTCCCGAGGCAGAGATCCATCCAGATCTCTGTGAGTTCAAGGCCACACTGGAAACAGCCAGGCATGGTGGCACACACCTTTAATTCCAGCACCTGAGATCTCATGTCTTTGCTTGAGAAAGACACATGCCTTTAATCCCAGAAAGTAGTGGCAGGAAGCAGAAAGGTATATAAGGTGTGGAAACCAGAAGCTAGAAGGCCTCTTAAGCTTTCAGACTTTGAGCAGCAGTTCAGCTGAGATTCATTTGGGTGAGGACTCAGAAGCCTACAGTCTGAGGAAACAAAATCAGCTGAGGAGTTGGCAAGGTGAGGAGGTTGGCTGTGGCTTGTTCTGTTTCTCTGACCTTTCAGACTTTATCCCAATACTTGGCCTGGTGTTTTCAATTAATAAGACCGTTTAAGATTCGCTCAACACAACTATATGCACTTGATTATAAATCATGAAATATTTGTAAGGTATGAACTCATACTCAGGTTAGTATATGACCTTACAAGTGTTCATCTTGCCTTCAGCTCTTTGCCAATCTAATGTTTCCATCTGTTTTACTGTTCTCATCCTCAGACAGCTTTTCCTCCATCTCTTCATGTGAAGCCTGACATGGTGGCAGGCCAGCACAGCCCTGACACTGAGAACCTTCTGGAGCCTGGTTTACAACCTCGTCTCTATAGCCTTCACTCCCATTCTTCCTTGATCTGGGCCCTCCACTCATGTTAGGGTGATCTGGGCCCTCCACTCATGTTAAGGTGACCTGGGCCCCCCACTCATGTTAGGGTGATCTGGCCTTCCACTCATGTTAGGGTGATCTGGGCCCTCCACTCATGTCAGGGTGATCTGGGCCCTCTACTCATGTTAGGGTGATCTGGGCCCTCCACTCAGGTTAGGTGATCTGGCCTTCCACTCATGTTAGGTGGTGCTGGCTACCGTTTTCTGGCACACCTTATCTCCCTTCCTGTTTACTTAGGTCCCCTCCTCCCATCTGAGCACTCCTTCCCTGCCATATGTCTGCTCTTGAGCAGGCACATGACATTCTAGAACCAAATTTTTAATAAATGTGCAAAATTGTTTTTTGTTGTTGTTGTTGTTAAACCAAGCATGTACATGACTTTTCAGTGTGAGTACTTTTGCACAGTACAGACATAAATCAGCCTTAGATGAGGACATATTTAGTGGAATATTCAAGAACTTAGCCACATTAGAACAAACATAGCCAGGAAAGTGTCTGGAGCAAAACTACATTGAGAGATGGGGAGGAATAAAGTGACAATTGTAGAAAAGTTTAGGTTTTTTTTTTTCCTTTATACTTTCTTTGAATGAAAAATGGCATTTACTTTTTAAGCTCTTCAAGTATGTTGGTGAAATGTTCATTATTAGGAAGGGCACTGGGACACAAAAGAGCTTCAGGACTGCTAATCTGTCTAAAACCTTTGTGTCCTTAAATGACCAGATGAAAGCATGCCTTGATTTCGTTTGCCCAAGACCTTGTCTCCTTCCCTTAAGTAAGGATGGCGTGAGTCCTCCAGTCACTCTGGATCAGATAATGCCATCTGTCTATAGTTCTTGACCTGACTGAGGGTCCACACCACTCATATGCTGATGGCATCCTCAACTTCCTTCTCTCTGTTTTGTGTGCATCACTGGTCCATGTTCAAGATAGCTGGGACATGTGTCCTACCAGCCACTCTCCCTAAATTTCCACTTATTGGAGTTGATAAATACTGTAACTGTTTGCTTCTGAGACAGACCACAAAAAGGCAAATAAACTCTGGGCCCATGATCTATTAACCCTGAAAAACAGGCTTTCTATAGCTCTGTCCATAGGCCAGAATATTTGTAGACTAGAAGCTCCCCAACAATTAGACCAAGCTAAAACTAGTGGAGTTTGGGGTCTACACACAAATGGCAAACAAAAATAGAGTAACCCAGGTGCAGAAGAACAAATGCCATATAATCGTATTTATATGTGGATCCTAACTTCAACTTTTTAGATTTGTACATTTGACTTGGAGTATGTGTTAAGCTCAGGAAGCTGGAAGGGGTACATGAGGGGTGAGGGGAAGAGGCCTTAAGTGAGTGGGGAGGGCAGAGCATATACGATATGAAAATGGAGGTATGTGAAATAGTGAGGATTAAAGATTTAAGCAGAGATGTAGGGAGGGAGAAGGAAGTGGGCTAACCTAAACCCAGGAGGTATGCAAAAGCCCTATGGAAATCTACTGCTTTGTAAGCTGATTTAAAAAAATCCAACGTCACCATTGTCATCATCTTCTCCTCCTCCTCCTCCTTTCTTCTTCTTCTGAAAAGAAGTTTGAATAGAGGGAGGCAATGCTTCGCCTAGAAGACAAGGGTTAGTAAATGAGAGCATCAGTGCCAGGCATGAGATAACTCCCTCTGAGTCGGGAAGGCTCCAGTGCCTTTCTCCCCAAACAAAAGCGTTTGCCATTGCTCTCTGCTGTTCATCATAACCAGACAGTAAGAACCCATTGCTGAGGACACAGCTCACTTTGGTTGTAGGAGCAGAGTACTCAAGCTGGCACCGACCTGGGAACTTCCTACCTCCTGGCTACTTTCCATAGTGCCAGAAGTCGCTATGGAGACTGTTGGGGAAGAAAAGTTATCAATGACCTACGGCAGTCCCTACATGTTAAAATGCTGACCTGCCAGGCTCGTTGTGGCCATTGATGTAATAATGGCACGACGGTTCTGAGGGGTAACTAACAGCTTTGTGATTGGATCTAAGGCCTCCTACACAGGAGGAAATTCATGCTTGGTACTGGAAACTTGATCCAAAGCCCATGACTGGGAAGGTCACAGGCTCTGGAGTCTAACCTATTACTGCTCTTTCGCTAAATGGACATGTTGCCAAACTGCTTTTAAATATTAATGTTTATAGCCATAGATTAGTGTTGCTCTCAACCCTGGCCGGAGAAGCTTCTTTTCACAGTGGGCAGCAGTCAATGCAGGGCTTCATAACTGGCCAGAGAGCTAAGAACAAGTCATGGTTCAGCACTCTGTGGAACATTTACACCAACCTCCCCAAGACTCAGTGAACATCTTGGGAGAGGGAATGGAAAGACCATACGAGCTGGAGGATGGGGCAGGGGAGGGCTGAGAAATACTGTTTCCTGGACTTGACATGGCTGTTGCACTCATGAATTCACAGAAGCTGTGATTAGTGCACAAAATCAAGTTAAAATTCTAGCAAGGACAGGAAAGGTGCTCATGAGGCCTCACCCCTGCCTGAGGAGCCATTAATTGGCTGTGTGGGGAGGAATAATTTTTCTTCAAAGATGTGTCTGCTGGTAGGTTGCCAGTGCCCCACTGGATGGTCCCACACCCATGTCCGTGCAAGGGAGCACTAGTTAGACTCAATGGACTGTATTAAAATGAAGACATGAAGATGGAGGAGGTGGATGGTCCCACACTGATGTCTATGCCAGGCAGCACTAGTTAGACTCAATGGACTGTATTAAAATGAAGACATGAAGGTGGCAGGAGGAAGTATTGAGTGGGCTCAGAGAGGAAAGAGGAGTTATGTTGGGTTTGATCAAGAAACATTGCATACATGTATGAAATTGTCAATAAATAAGTAAAATTCTTTTAAAAAGGCAAGGGGGAATTATTCTCAAGAAAGAGTCTGTCTCATAAACATCCCTGGTAAGTGCCCGGAATCAACCCAAGTGTCAGCAGGATCATGCTTACTTCATAATAAATCTCTATGCTGATGCTGAAAAAAAAAAAAAAAAAAAAAAAAAAAAAAAAAAAAAACCAAAATGTGGCTTCCCTACGTCTTTGTTAGCCTATAAACCACAAACTTCAGCAGTTGTATGCTGGACAATACCAGACTCACTTCTCATTAGCTCAGATGTGGACAACATTCTGAATGTGTGGGTTATAATAGCTATCTAGATTACTTTGCAGAAACTTCAGGACACGTGTGTGTGTGTGTGTGTGTGTGTGTGTATGTGTGTGTGCTAAAAACACCTACTTTTCACTTACGCCTACAGATATCTGATAACTACACTAAGATAAAAAGCTTGCTGTCCCTCTGTGTCTGTACTCCTTGCTGTCTTAACCTTAGAGTCAGATTCTACTTAGCACTGCAGATAGAATAAATGGTATCAAATTTATTTCCAAGACTATGACCTAAGATTAACCTGGCTCATTGCCCCTTGGATCTAGTATTCACAGCTCAGGCATCCGTAGTCTCGTAGCCTTGTCATAAGGCCCAGAGCAAACCATGGAGCCAGGACATTCATGTAGTAGTTCCTGGGTTCAGTGGACCTTCTGGGAACCTCCACCTCCAAACCTCAAAGCCAGAATGCTGACATACAAGAAGGAAAGTTTCTCTTAATGTTGGAAGAAAAAGGATTACATTTATTCCTGTGGTGGTGTTGATGGGGAGCACACATGCTATGGTGTGTGTGTGGGGAAGTCAGAGGACAACTGGAGAGAATCTGTTTTCTCTTTCTACCAGGCAGGTCCCAGGAACCAAGCTCAGGTTCCCAATCTTGGTGGCAAGCCCCTTTACCTGCTAAGTCATCTTGCTGGCCTGGAAAACATCTTTTAAAACTGTGCCCATGACCAATGGACAATTATTAAATTTTAACCCATGCCAGAAAATCAGGGGAAGTTTATGACCCTCTCTGGTTCAGGGGGCAGCAGTCTGCTCACCTGGTTTCCTTCTCCTTGCTGTTTCCCTTTGGCTCCAACTAAATTCAGCTATTTGAGCTAAAATCCTAATAAAATGGTAATAATAATAATAATAATAATAATAATAATTTCTGCCTCTCTCATTGATAATGGGCAGGCAATCTCACTTGTACAATTGCCATGCCGTGAGATGACACTCCCCAGTATCGCCTTGGATTTGAAGAAACTTCAAGCACGTTCATAGCATTTCTCAGAGTGTCCAGGAGGATTGTGCAGCTGTTCCCTACATTGGTGGCCTGCTTAATAATACACCCTTTGTGAGTCCTGCTTCCTTGCCACACTTGTGACTTGTCTAAGTAAATAAGCCATGTGTGCCCCACATACTTACTTCTGACTGGTATTCAGTTCTGTCTTCTGAGTTTCTTTCTTAAGAGCATTGTCATCACGAGAGTATCCCAAGTTCCACTCCTCAGTGGCACCAGAGATGTTACTTCAGCTGGATCTACTTACTAAACTGACACTGTAGAATGAAGAAAGTCAAATTAGCCTTTTCTGAGAATTGATCCCAGTAGCATTTGGGATAAGAGTGGAATTTTAGTTCTGTGGTATGGGACTCCTCTTGCAGTTCTTTCCAAGGTTGCTTTTTTACAGCCAAGATTCAAATATTAGTTTTTCATACCTAGCTGCAACCCCCACAGCTTGTCATGCATCTTCCCTTGATTCAAACGCTGTGATGAAGCCTCTTCTTTATGATTCCATCCTGTCTCTGAGAGTCAGAATTTATGAGGCCCAGGGACAGTGGTAATTCCAGGTGTCTTGGACAACGTTGTCTTCAGACTGACAGTTCTGGTGTCCGCCGCAGGGAGCCAGAGCTGCCTTCTTCCAGAACCACATAATTCACATTTCCCCACCACTGTTTCCTGGCAGTGTCTATTATAGAAATCAGATTAGATACTCATCCAAGATAGTCACTTCTCCACTGCATTTCAATCCACTTCTTTTGTCATCACAGAGATGTGACTACAAGAGAGGGAAGGATGATAAGTTACCCAACTGCCCCTTTGGAATGTGGAGGATCCCAGCCAAGGAGAATTAATATTACCTTAGGGCTGTTCTCTTAAGCAAGCTGTCTACTGCTGAACCATACCCTGGCCCCACGTTGTTTCCTTAGGATCATTAGACCCTTGGGTGGTACTAAAATTAGGATTTGCTTACCCGGTGCTCACTGTACAAACCCTGGTAGGGGTGTGACATTCAAGATTTCATCATTATTCTTTGGCCAGGGCAATGCCATCATCAGTTCAGACTATGTAAATGGTGAATGTTTAGTTTCCAATCTTTATGGTCAGCTTGTCTTAGGTTCACGACAATGTCATGTGGTCATTCTACCACCTGCAGTGTGTTTATTGGTTGGGTTTCTCAGACGTGAAATAATACACAGAACAGTTCTCATATGGGTCAGGAGTTTCTCTTTCCTTCCCCCTGCATTGTCCCAAGTTGCTCTCTCTTCCACTCTGCTGCTCTCTTTTCTCTCATGTCTCCTTTAGGATCCACCGCTCTGGCAGGAAGGTAGGCATCTTATGGGGAGAAGCTTGAAGCATTTTTTTCTTATGTATTTTTAATGAGCTCTTTTCAAGTATCCAGCGCAGTGACATCTAGAGTGGAATAAGAGTTCAGTAAATGCCTGCTGACTAAATCAATCACGTGGAATGGGTCCTGGCATTGGCAAGCTAAGACAGACACTGCCATTTGCGAAACTGCACTTTGCATGTGTGTGTACCGTTCACGTCCACCTGTTTCTTAGAAGCTGTGATGTTACAGCTGCATTTACCATCAAAAACTGAGGCAGTCACATTTAAATTTAGAAATAGGAATTTTGTGTGCATATGCAATCAGATGTGACAAACCTGAATTGTTTGCCCTTGGCTATGCCCCAAGACAAAAACATGCAATTGATACTAGTGAGGAAAGCCAGGGTTCAGTCCTGATTCTCTCGCTAAAACTCTGATTGCTTCTGTTCTGGGGACCTTCTTTTCCTCTCTTATAAAATGAGGCCATGGTGTCTACTGTCTTCCATCGAATTACCAATGACTCTATGATCTTTAAAGAACAATAGGCAAGTTTTAAAAATTCCTCTTCATAACAATTTACATTCTTCTCTAAACAAGGGAGGTTATGAACACACAACGTCCAGGGTCACTCTGGTTTGTTCTTCTGTTTACACGCAGGCTTTCAAGTCACCAGCATTAGAAAAGGTGATTCCTCCTCCTGCACTGTTTGCTGACCATACTGAAAAGCTGATATACTGAAAAGGGAGGAAGAACAGAAACTGAGATCTACAAATCGTTTTTTAAAGAAGAGAGAAATGAACTTGTGTTACAGAGTTAGAAAACACCTAGAGACCACTGGGCTCTATCCAAGTGTCATTAGCCGAACTTTTATTTAAGCTGTCCTCAGTTCCCAGGGTTGGGTCTGGCACTGAGGCCCTGGAGGAGGGCTTTTAAAGGCAAAGGTNACAAAGTGCTTTGGGGATGGGGGCTTCCCCAGGTGAGAGAACATCCGGGTCTTTTGCATTCCTGGAATTCCTGGTGTTGTCCTGACAGCTCAGGTTGCTCTCAGGGCTGCCCCCAGACCTCAGATGGAGTCCTTAGTTGCTACCCTGGTTCTGATTTTTTGTTATCCGACAAACCTTTACTCAATCCATCATGGCTCAATCTGAATCCACTTCTTCTTCTGGAGCTCCCTAGTCTGCCCAAGACACTCACGTGGGGTTTCCAGATGGTGTCTTCGCTGAGGTATGAGGCTTCTCTCCATAAGCAATCTTTACCTTCCTCCCTCCCACACACAGTATGTTTCCGGCATACGTGGCCTTTAAATTTTTCTTTTAAGGTTTAAAAATACTAGCTGATGGTATTGATGTGTCCTTCCACTAATACCTTGTACTTGGGGAGCCTTGTTTCTACATCCCAAGAGCCTTTGTTACCTTCTCAGTAGAAACGCTTCAAGGAGTCAACAGGGGCTAGCTGGTTCCATCAGTCAATGTGAGACCACGGCCAGTGATAATGCCACTGTTCCATTGCTCAACGTTCGTTCAGCAAAGGCTGCACTGCATCTCTCGGACTACCCCGTTTCGTATAATCTGGCTCTGGGGTGTCAGGGAGGGATGACCTGGGCTGCATTTTCTTGCATCGACTGATGCTGCTCACAGCTATGAAACCAGCATGGTCCATCTCCTGTGGCAGGCTGAAACGATTTACTGTCTGTGTGAGGTGATGTTTCTTATGGTCCTTCAGAGAGCACCCGCCGCTTAAATGAAAGCAGGAAGTGAAACAAGATGCAACTGGCCTCACACTAAGAATCAGTTTTTAGTAAGACTACACTGTCAGACCCCGATTTTATGGCTTGATGTTTGTGTAGATTCACATTCCACCACTATCACAGTCACACAACCCTTGGCACCAACACCAGATCTCCATTTCAGTGTAACAAAATTCCTCCGTTAACAAGACGTCACCATCACCCCTTTTCCACCTTAAAGTCTTGATGTGCTTAGTTATCTTCCAGAGTCCTAGGATCAGAATTTCATGACAAAACTATTTAAAGTAGTATTTATTAAATTATTATGTGTATATACATACACATAGATAATATAGGCATATATAAAAATTCATTTAATCAAACAACTTTATAAAATATGTATTATGCCGGGCAGTGGTGGCGTACGCCTTTAATCCCAGCACTGGGGAGGCAGAGGCAGGCGGATCTCTGTGAGTTCGAGGCCAGCCTGGGCTACCAAGTGAGTTCCAGGAAAGGCGCAAAGCTACACAGAGAAACCCTGTCTTGAAAAACCAAAAAAAAAATAAATAAATAAATAAAATAAAATAAAATAAAATATGTATTATTTATTAACTACTTTTTACTTATCCAGAAATTAAAGGGATAGGACAAAGTAGCCTACTCAAAGTCATTTTGGGGCCAAGTTCTAACTCAGATAAAAATGATAAAAAAAATTTAGCCACTGTACATGAGCAAACAAATAATTTTTTAAAACTGGAAATACTTGTTTGAAGTTTTAAGTGAATTTGTCACACACAAATATTCAAAAATATCATCTTGTATAGTAACTATAATTGTAAACTATTTTCCCGGTGAATTTGCTGAGTTCAGGTAGACTCTATATCAGAAATAAATTCACCCCGAACCTCCTAGAAACACTACAAAGTCTTTTTTCTTGCACATTTGAAGTTGGGTGCAGATTGCCTGATCAAAGGTCCCGAACTACTCCTAAGGTGGCTGGATGGAGAAGGGAGGGGAAGCCCATGCTGTGTGTGACAGCGCTACCAATCTCTGTTACACAGCTGGAGAAAACACAGAGCACTCCAGTGAATTAGTTCCCTCATTCATTACTATATCCATAATTGAAAGCTAAGAGACCCTGGATGATCTCATCTAAGGAATCTAAATCTCTTTCTGATTTGTATGAATCCTTCTATCTAAAAACTATATGTAATTAATAAACTCTTATAGGTCAGCTTGGTGCACTATGGTTTAGGCTTCTGCACTTTTAAGTGGTAATTTAGATAACTAACAGTGCAGGAAGAGACAAGAAACCATGACATCTTCACACTCTTTTCCTT
>LZPO01044513.1:214491-237698 GCA_001675575.1 Neotoma lepida | reverse complement strand
GTGGTAGGGGTTGACTAAACAGTAGGTAGGATTTGTTGTGGGAGGAGCTGGAAGGCATTGCAGTGTTGAAGATCAAACCCAGAGCCAGGCTAACACTCTACCACTGATCTATATCCCTAGCCCTCAATAATAAATAAGAATAAAGTATTGATACATGCAACAATGTAGGTATTTTTCAGAATATTATGCTCTGTTAATGAAGTAAGAAGAAGAGAACAGAGTTTATTTATGAGTTCACATGTATGAAATTCTAGAAAATGCAGTGTGGAGACAGAAGATCCTGTCTCTGATCCCCAGTGCTAAGGTTGCAGGCATGTGCAGCCAGGACTGTTTTTTATTTGTGTTTGGATCCAAACTCAGGTCCCCATGCTTGCAGAACAAGCACTCTTACCTACTGAGCCATAGCCCCAGATTTCTAAAATTTAAATGGGAATACAATAGTCTTGCAAAAACCAAACCCTTTTTGGAAAATAACAAAGTTGCAATACTTACACTACCTTATTTTAAAACTTACTATGAAGATGCAACAACCGAGACACTGGTATTGATTTAGATTTAGAAATGTAAATCAGTGAAAGAATTTAGAGTTTAGAAATGGACCACTGTTGTGTGAACAATCCTGGGGAGACAAGAAACATCTGTTCACCGTAGACGGGACTCCAACAGACCAAAGTAAACATTCCATTCAAGTCTTATCTTGGTGATCCAATGAATTTATTTATGGTTGCTTACAGTAGTGTGGGCAACTTACCAGTACTATACTAATGAAGAAAATGTCACTGCCCTGGCAACCATTAACTGCATATCTGTTGTGAGAGAGGACAGGCCTCATGAGTCTTTCCCTTTCTCCATGATGGAATGTTAGTCAGTCCACTCTTGTGCAGGTCTTGTGTGGAGTCATCACAGCTGATGTGATCTCAAAAGGATACAGCCAGAGGTCAGCATTCCACAATATTTAACACATATGGCTAGGTAATTGTCAACAGAAGAGCCAAGTCAGTTCACTGCAGATCATAAGGCCTTTTTACTCGGTGGTTTTGTAACATTTTCTTATACATGTTTTTAAAATGACCATACCTTATACTGCAAGTAGGCATCTAACTCAAAGCCGGGTAGAGCAGCACACACCTATAATCACAGCATTTGGCTGAGGCAGGAAGATTACAAGTTTGAAGCCANCATGGGCTACATAGTGAGTTCCAGGCCAATCTGGGCTATATAGCAAGCAAGACTGTGCCTCAAAATTAATTAATTAGTTAGTATTTNTAAGTTCCAAGCTTGGAAAATCAAATTACAGAATACAACTAAAGCAGTACTTAGGAAAAATTCCTATCACTAAATTACTGAATTAGAAAAGAATAGAAGCTTAAAACTAGTGACCAAAAAGAAACTGGGAAAAAAGTAAATCTTGATGCAAGTAAGAAAAAGGAAAGAATAAAGGTAAGCAAGTGTTAAAAACAGTGAAGTAGGAAACTGATCCACAGAGGAAATTAACATGTCCAAAAATTGGCTTTTTGAAAAGATTAACAAAACAGATTAACTCCCAAGTTTGACCACTCAAAAAGAAATAAACATAAATTGGTATAATCAGGAATTTTAATGGTTTCAATAGTAAATGTCCCCTTTCCTCTCCTCCTCCATCCTCATTCTCTCCCCTCTCTCCTCCCCTTCCCTCCCTCCCCCTTTCTCCTTCTTCCTCTCATCCTCCTCCTGTCATGAAGGACATGAAGCTTCTCGACCACACACCACACACTCCCTCACCATGATGTCTTGTCCAAGTTTCTGGAGCCAGGCAACTATGGACTGAACTCTGGGAAGCCCATGAACCAGAATAAAACCCTTCCTCCCAGGAACCGTTTCTGTCCGGCATTCTGTCACCTCACTGAGAAAATAACATTGAAAATGGATGCCAGGAGTGGGGCCATGGCTATGACCGAACCTGGCCATTTGACTCACGGGCCTTTGGAGCAGGTTTACATGAGGAACTGCAAGAATTTGGAGAGCTACAGAAGCTCTAGAATGGTATATGCAGAACTTTAGGGCCATTCTAATGAATGCCCAGAAGAGAGAAATACAGATAGGTAGACAGTAAATGCTGAGATCATTAAGTTTCAGAGGAACAAAGTCTCTGTTCAGAATTAGACCAAAAGCCATTTGTGTTACTTTTTGGCAAAGGATTTGTCTACATTTTGTCTGTGTCCTACAACTTCAACAGAGAAAATTTCAAGACAGTATAGCATTCAGACTGGGAATAGCTATTGGGAACTGCTTTCAGCCAGATATACACCAAGAAACAGTAGTAAAAAAACAGAGCAGAAGGATCCAAAAACATTGTGCAGTCTGACCAGAAAAGGAACTGTTTGAAAGTTGTAGACAAGGAGGGTGTGGTTGTCAAGGAGATGACTATCATTAGAAAGAAGCCAAGCTCTTTGTGGTTAGACAATAGAAGACACCCTGNGGGTATCTCAGCAATTGGCCAGACCTTACCCCCTCCAAGGTTCCAAGGTAAGAATTGTAAACCCATTTAAAAGACTTTCCCTTGACAAGATCATACCTATAGAGCACTCTGCACAGAGCTACCTAGAGAAGTGTTTTAGTGGAAGGCCTTGGTATTGTCCACCTGATGCTGGTTTTGAAGGGATGAGAATGAGAGAGTAGGGAGGCTTCCACCAACATTTCAAAGGAATGCCCCTGAGGGTCGGGGGGGCAATGTGTGGCAGGCTTGGGATTCCTCCAGCAGGCAGCTGCTAAGAGGGCAATGCAAGTAATTGGGTGAGACTAAAATATAGTGGAGGCTCAAGGACATCTGCCTAGGAAAGCCATAGGCAACAAGTGGAACTTATGCCCAGGACAGGGGCCGTGAGGGATGCAAACTCAAGGGGGTAGAGCCAGGAAGCCTATTGGAGCACACATCCTGCTGCCAAATATCCAGGGTAGCAGATGAGGAGCTGCAGAAGGTAGTGTTTGCCCTTTTGCATCTTGCTTTGATCCTTCCGTGGTGCTTTCCTGTCTTTCTGTGATGGGAATGTTTATTCTGTGTCATTGTAACTTGCTGTTTGCTTTACAGCAAGCAGCTCACAGCTAAGAGTTTGCCTTGAGATGCAGAGGAAACCTTGAACTTTTAAACAATGTTGAAACTGTTTAGACTTTGGGGACTCCTAGAGATGAACTAAATACGTTTTGTATTATGAGATGACCATGAGCCTTTGGCGCCCTGGGGCAGAATATTATGGCTTGACTATGAAATGGACCCATAAGCTCTAGTGTAGACACTGGGTTCCTGGCTGGGGTGCTGTGTGGGAAGTTGTGGGCTTTTCAGGGAGGTGGAACTTAGGTGGAGGAAGTAGGTCGCTTGACATGTTCCCAAGGAGCTCCTGTTCCTGTTGCCTCTCTCTCCCCTGTTTCTCAGGCTGTGACATTTTACCTCAGCTCATGGGATCACAAAGCCATAGCTTGAAATCCCAGAAACTGTGAACCAAAAGTAAATCCTTCACACCTTACGTTGTGCTCTCAGGAGTTAGGTAGCATATGAAAATGAAAGACAGCTAAGCTTTGAAGAGTTGTAAGTGCAGATGTCAGTCATTAACAGACTATTAAGAAACCTTATAAAAATTGATATGAAACTTCATGGACAATTATAACTTGCAGAATATGTTAAATCAAAAGGGTATGTGTGTGCGCGCATGTGTGTGTGAACACGTGTTTGGGTTTATACAAATATGTGTGTGGATGTGGGTGCTGTCTCTTATACACATCTAGATGTGTATAAGAGACAGACACTGCATGTCTTCTTCAATCATTCTCATCTCATTTATAGATAGGGTCTCCTGTTAGGCCAAGAATCCAGTTAGTTGACTGGATTGGCTGTCTAGTAGGCTCCAGGGATCTCCTTGTCTCTACACACATTAATTCATTGCTCTCTGCTGTTGCCTGTGGATGTCATGTGACCAGTTCTCTCACATTCCTGCCGCTGGGACTTCCCCACCGATGGACTGTAATCTGGAGTTGTAAGTCAAATGAACCCCTTTTCCCTTAAGTTGCATTTGTCACAAAAACAGGAAAAGGAAACGAAGACAAATGAAATACTGAGAATGTTGCTAAAATTTTCTATCATCCAGGAAAATTGCAACTTAGAGGAGAAAAGATAGTTGAGAGGTGTCACACCCTGAGGATGCGGCTGCTTCGCGACATCTGAAGCAGCTGTTGCCCAAAGTGCTCTGCTGAGCGGCGTGTGCCGGGGAGACAAGTGAGAAAACANGGTCTCCTCAAAGGGGGAAGATGGAAAGAAGATCAAAGTAGAAGCGATGGAACTAAAGCTGTCCGCTCCTGAATTAAATGCTGTGTGGGCTTCATGGGCGGAGGGAGGTACAGGAGGGACCCCGTGGGCCTGAGGATAAATCAGTAGCAATTATTCAGTAAGTGCAGCAAAGGGGATGAGTAGACAACAACACCACAAGCAGAGCCTGGGACTGACAGACCTGAGGGACAGTCACAAAGTATTTAACAGTGCCGTTCATTGGAGTTTCCGGAGGAGAAAAGTGGGTAAAAAGCATGTGAAGAAGTAAGAGCTGACAATTCCCAGAACGTAGAGAGACTCAAGAGGCCCGGCAGGCCGCAGCAGGCCTTGTAGAGGTGTTAATGAATTTCACAAGCTGAATGAATCAAAGTAGCACTTCTGTGTTGAAGTGGAGATGAGAAAGCAACTCCAAAAGTGGAGTTTGTGCATCTACACACACACACACACACACACACACACACACACACACACACACACACACACACACACACACGGAAGAAGGTCCGTTTGCACGTACCTCACTCAGCCCTGCTTCTGTAGCCTGGGCAGAGGCCTCACTGACGGTGGGGGGGGCTTCTCCTCTTCCTGCTTCTCACTCTTTATCATCAAGCAGAGCCTCACTGCCTTACTTCCCATTTGTCCATTTCCTGTCAGACTTGCTCAGCTCTCGTGTTTGTTTTGGTAGATTATGTGAAATGTACAGTAGCTTCTAGTAGTTAGGATGATGCATCTCTTTTACTCTTGATATTGGTCATCTCTTTCCTTCCCTTTTCCCCAGGGTCTCATGCTCTAGCTTGCGCTGTTCTCAAGCTTATGATCATCCAGCCTCCACCTCCCAGTGGCTGGATTGCAGTGTGTTCTGCCACACCGATTTCCTTTTTCTGCCTCTGGTTAGACTCCTTGTTAGACCTGTGATGCCGTGGTTCTTTCAGAGAACTGGCTTTGTTGGGCTTTTTCTGTTTGTTTTGTGCTAATCACCACTCTACTTAACTGATTTCACCCACTGCATTAGTAAATCTGAATTGCTATTCTTTTTCTAGTTTTTTGGCTTGATAGTATAGATCATTGGTTTTAATACTGATTTTTTTCTGATATATGCATTGAAATTTCTCTTTAATTGTTGCTTCAGGTATATTATGAATTTTTTGTTGGTGTATTTGTGTGTGTGTGTGTGTCTGTGTGTGTGTCTATGTGTCTGTGTGTCTGTGTGACTATGTCTGTGTGACTGTGTCTGTGTGTATGTGTTGCAGAGGCCAGAGAAGGATGTCAGGTGTCTTTTCTGTAACTCTCCGCCCTATTTTTTAAGACAAGCTCTCTCACTGAACCTGAAGCCTAGCCAACAAGCTCCCTGGACCCCCATGTCTCCCTCTCCAATGCTGGGGTTACAGCCGTGCTCAGTCATGCCCAACTTTTGCATGGGTACTGGGAATTTTAACTCAGGTCCTCTTGTTTTAACAGCAAGTACTCTTACCCACAGACTCAGGGGCCCCAGCCCTCATTCTCAAGTTTGGATGTGTCATGTTTCTGTTAGCCTGAAGTTCAAAATATTACGTGATTCCTTTGTGTTATCTTCTTTGATCCTTGGGTCCATAAAAGCTCATTGCTTGCTTCTGTCACATTTTAAAGTTACCTTTTCTCTCCTGTTCCTGGTTTGCTACAACTGCTGAGAGAATCTACTGGAAATGCCCTGAGACTGGCTTAGCATAGGCCTGTGTTGTTAATGTTCTGGGTGCACCTGAGAGACAGGCTCCTTCTGCATTTGTGAATTCAGTATTTAAGCCAGCTGGTTAGGTTAGTCACCCCAGTGCTTCAAATGTACACAATCAAAAGTCCTCTGCCCATTCTCCTATGAAAGCAGCATCATCTTTTCTTCTATTTTCTTCTATAGCCCTTGTGTTTGTCGTTAAATTCATTACCCTAGCTTAACCCCTCCAAAATAGCTAAAATACCATATTGACTATTCGAGAGGCAAAGAGAAAATGTGGCAGAGGCCTTTTTACTATCATGCCAAAGAGACTGTAGAAAACCCCAGTGACAGTGAGGTCTCTGCATCTGGAATCCTTGCTGAGGGAGAAGCCAGCAGCCCCGAGGCTTCTAGAGTTTTTACTTGTTTGTCTGGAGACAGAACTCTAGACCAAACGACTTCCTGCAGCCCGTAAGGGATCAGAAGTGCAGGTAAATCAAGCTATGACTCCACATGGGAACATGGCAACCTGCTGGGCATAAAGAGTAACGTCTGGAGCAATCCTGTGGCACTCAGAGCAGCCACACGTGAATTAGATGTAGAGGGGAGGATGCCCAGATTATGTTATTAGAGACAGAGTAGTCTGAGGTGACCCAGGGCCTGCTTTGTTCACAGTTCTAACAGCACCTCTGCTGAGGTGTCACATGCAGACTCAGTGCATGCCAAAGAGTTGGAAGACTTGATTGACAGAGACCATTGTGAAGGAAGCTTCACACCATGCTTATGGGTTATAGGGCAGACTACAGGCCAACTCATAGAACACACACTCACACACTTCCCAAAGACACAAGAAAGATTCACAGTGAATCTCCCTGTACTATTAGCTTGGATACCAAGTGTAAATTCTGCATCCCTTTCCAAGAGAAAGTTTGTAGAGCCCTGCAGTGCTTTGTCTGGCCTTTGCCAAATCTTAGTACAAGTAGGTGATGTAAGCACACAGATGAAGCTTTGTACACCAGGTGTGACCCAGCCCTAGCCTCACAGCTGATCTGGTGAGAGTCTCAGATCTCTGCGTGTCACATACCCTGCTAACCTTTCTAGTTCTACTCAGAAGAATCACAGGGAGGATGTGAAGGGACCTCAGAGACCACCCTATCCCTTCATGCTTTGCTGCCAAGGACCTGGAGAACTACAGAGAAATCAATTTACGTCTTTAAGATGTTAAATGCACATTGACTGTGTAACACTTTGCAGTACAGAGTAAGGTCTGGGGAATGAGGCCAGGCCAGTTTCCCTTCCAGTCCTGTGACCTGAGTGCACAGACATTTGGATCCAGTGCTAGATGTAATCATTTCCTTGGAAGAAAGCATGCGTTATTTGCGTGTCTCGGTGGGGTCACTTTCCCTCTTGGAAGGCAAAGGGCCCTGGGAAATTTTGCCTTCCCTCTCCAGCCCTGAAGTCAGGAGCTAGGAATGATCCTCTCTGGCCCTGCGTGTTTCTGACTTGTTTGACAAGCTCTAGTGAGCTACCAGATGGGAGATTCCTTTCAGCCTGGGATAATTTATTTATCTGTTTATGTATTTTACCAGGAAAGTATCTATTCAGTTCTTGATACTCATTTGCGAGTGACTCCTGAGGGAACAGTAGCAGTGTATAATGTTACTGGGATGTTTGATTTTTTTTTCCCCCAAGTCTGTCTGCTTTTATTTCAGACACTAAAAAGCAGGGAAATAAAAAGCAACTTATTCCTACTTCCCTCCCCCTCCTCTAAGAGACAGTTTAAAACATGTGGTTGAAAATGAGCCGTGGAGACTTGGCTGAGTGTGCGGACCTGTGGATTTATTTTTCCTTTCATACTTTGATCCACATTTCCAACCATAAAAAATTATTAGTGGCACTTAAGTGTTGGACATTTTTCACCTGAGAGAGGTGAAACGCTCTTGGCTAATGATGTTGGCTATAAATATAGAGTTAAGTCTTCATGAGGGAGTGGGCAGGAGCAGAGCGGCTGTGTGTTGTCAGGCATGGATGCTGATGCTCGGACATCCAGAGGTGGCAGAGGCTGCTCAGGCCTCTTGGGTGCTAATAAATTGTGCGAACTTATTTACATTATTTTGTTCACAGCTGCCCAAGGTAATGGCAATTACATATTTTCAAAAAAAAAATCACAGAAGACAGCAAAATATCGTGGCTTACCCCATTTTTTTCTCATAGCACCCTCTCCAACTGTGTTTTCTTGATTTAGGAGTCATCTAGAGTAAGGCTCCAAAGTGAGAGTGAGTGTGGGCTGCGGGGTGGGCCTAGCAGTTCTGTTAACAATGGATGTTAGGTTAGCTAGACATAAAGGGCCAGCTGAGGGAGGCTCGGAGGCTAATAGAAGAGTCTCTTGGGAGGTGTGTGTAAAAAGAAGTTGATCTCAGGATAAATTTGTGGTGACAGAGACTGGAGACAGGAAAGCAAGTGAAACCCAGGTGGTGAAAGTCTAAAGGCAGTATTGGAACTTTGGAGAGCCCAGGAGAAGAACAGGAACACTCACCCACAGCATGGATTTAATGAGTGATGGGAACTTGGCTAATTGAATTAATCAGAGACAGTGTGACATTTATATTTTAAACAGAATTAGTAAAATACAGCCATCTATATGTGCATCGAGGGGCAGCAGAAGAGAGGATACAGTCTGTGGTTCTAAATAAATTCTGGTTTTTCTCTTCTCATTATAATGGCTATAGATGGAAACAGTCCACCCTAGAATTAGATTCTGTTGTCACTGCCTTTACAAGCGAAGAGATAATGGAAATATGATCTCTCTCTCTCCTTATGTTGATCCACCTAGAGTGTTAGTCTGTCCAGGAGGGTCTCATAGATGCTAGATCTGGGACCAATGAATACAAAGTGAGTCTTGGACTCGTTCTATCAGGCATGTGGTCCTCGGCCTTCTGCTTATCTCCCTAGGAATCCCAGTCCTAGTCTGGAGATGTATCCAGCCAGGCTTGTGGGAGATCCAGGGAACTCTATAAAAAGATTTTTCTTTATGGCAAATCCTACTGTGGGCTCTGGGCAAGCTCAGCCTTTGAGTTGTCTAGGGCCCTCAGTTTTTACATAGCTGAGACAAATACGAAGGAATCCATAAAGGAATGGAAGTAGAGGCTGTTTCTTCTCAGCTGGATATGACAATGACCATCAAGAGACAGAGTGGCTGTGGTGACCCACAGATACCTTGTCCTTTGCTCATATCAATGAGTTCAACAGAACAACAAAGCTGCTAGTGGTCTGTGGAGGTGATGAGGATGCTGACACTCCTTGTGTCACCACTTCCTGCCCCAGCTACCAGTCTTGGGTACTGGAATATGCAAGAGGTGGGAGGTTGACTGGTGGGTGGGACTTTTCAGCATTGCAGCTGTCAGTAAGTAACCCCAGACAACTCCCCCAAGATGGCCTTGGCAGAAGCTTTCTTTGATCTGTCAGCCAAATAGGCCAGCTACAACATTCATGTGAGTAGACCTCAAACAATAGGGCATGCACTACAGTGGTTGAAATAATCTGGGTACTGGAGACATCACAGGCTTTGGTGAGAATCAGCACCCAAATTTCCAGTCCTTGGCTCTTGGCTGCCTCAGATTCCTGCACTTTCTCAGGGTCTGGCCAGTAGTGACTGGTTGGATCGAGAGCCGTTATCTTCTTCCTGATGGTGGTAGCAGTCACAGGATCTCATCATGGCTCCTCTTCCTGAATCTGTACATAATATCAGTACTGTATTGAAAAGGATGTCTATCTGCCTGTCTGATTATCTGTCTGTCACCTCTGAATATTACTTTTCTTAAATGCCCTAAGAATTGCTGTCGCTCAGACTCTTATCTTCAGCAGACAGTGTGGCCAAGTGGTCCCACCTGAGAGACCACTTCCCCAGGCAGTCAGGGAAGACAGTGGTTAGAGGCAAGTAATTGTTTGGAGGCTCTGTCCTTTCCACAGTTTCTCCAGCTCCTAGTGTGCAGCCTGCAGACCTGTTCACCCTGTCCTGTCTCCGGCTTGCATTGATTTACACCTGCAGGCCTCGTGAGAGAGAGAGAAAACAGCTCATGTGTGCCACCAGAGCTGTGAGCACTGCTGAAAGAAGATCCAGAGACAAGCCAGAAACTGAGGAGGTGCTGAGAGATACTGTGGCGTAGCTTGACCCTGCCAAGCCCTTCTGACGCACTCAGGCCCCACCGGAGAAAAAGTCAAACAAATATTAAGGGAAGGAAATGGAATATGTATGCTGAACATTGAAATAACAGCCAACCATTTGGAAAAGCACCCAGATGGGAATTATAGTGGAGTGGCACTGTCTTCCCACTGAGCAAATGAAAGCACATTCAGAACGTGTTTTCCTAACCATTAATGAAATATCACTGGGAGACTGTCTCTGTCCCAAGGAGGAGGACCCACGCTTGTACTGCAGGTCTCCCTGTCCTAGGTGTCTCCTCATACACTCATAAGGGAGGCAGGTTAGTGAATGCTGGGCAGGGCTGGTGAGGCAGCTCTGGCCTTTCCCTGGGCAGTCCTAGGCCTCCACAGCTGGTGCTCATGGTGTAGGAAGGCCATTTTAAAGAGATGTTGCCTATGTGATGCTTGAATGAACACTGCCACCCACCTCATTGAGCTGGAGCTATCTGCAGTGATACCCAACCCTGAGCAGATCCATGTGTCCAAGGGTGGTTGTCCCAGATCTGCCTGTTGTCTCGTTGAGATTGATCACAGGGAACTCTGGCCCTTCTGGAATCCAGAGCTTCAGACTCTGGCTATCGTTTCTAGATGGGAGGGACTTCTCTGTCTGGACCACTTGTCTGCCTTGATAGTGACAGGGGGACAGGGGAAGTGAAAAGCCACACAGCACTAGGCCCTGAGCTGCCCGGCTCCCCATGAGGGCAGCGTCCAGAGCTCCCAGGAAAGCCACATGGAGTTTCCCAAACATGAGAACATGCTATTCAGAGCACACAACTATAGCCTGCTAAGGTCTGTATCTAAGACAGGCTTGTGATCCCTGTCACACCAGACATCATGTGAAGGAGGGAAGAAAACACTGAAAGGCTCAAAGTGGCCCCTGCCCTGGACGATGCCACAGCTGTGGAATGAGTCTCTAGAAAGCAGGATGCGCTCGCCAGCCTGATACATACAGCTTACTTCTCAGATCATATTTATTTCTCGGTATCTGGAAATTGGTGCCTAGGGTTCTCATTAATCATGGTTGCTGTGTATTTGCTACTATCTGCTGGTTGGTTTAGATCAAGACTTGGCAACCTTTAAAAGTAATATTTCTTGGTTCCCCAGTAGCCTTTGGGTTGGGCTGAGGATTTGAGGGTTTGGGCGGAGGTCATAATCACACGCTGACACTCAGCTCTTGAAGGGGAAGGAAAAGGACACTTCTCACAGCTAGAGCCACCAACCACGTGTGCAGCAGAGATGCCGGACTTGATGATAAACAAACCTTGGCAGTAGTGTGGGCCTTTCAGCAGGAATTGTGGCGCCTTTTTCAACGGCTCTCAGCCTAGACTCCTGGCTCATAGTAAGTAGTTATATAGTAAATACTTGCAGGCCAACTGGAGTTGAGGTTTGGACATTGAATTGACTTCCTGTGAGTAGATTTATAAAGAACTGTTGGAGTAAAAGGTTCCCATAATCCCTATGCAATGGAGTGTTGGTCTTCTATCTACCAGCCAGTGAGCAAATGNCAGAGAGGAGTTTTGTGCTGTACTTACCAGGCTGTGAGCAATGGGGGTCTAAATCTCAACTTTGTAATAAACTTTCCTTCTATCCCCAACCCACAAGTCCCCTTTCTACCCTGGTAACTTCCTCAGCCCTTCCCCCACATCCTCACCTCCTAGGGACCTTGACTTTCTGATGGACATGCCACTGAATTTTTCCCCGCAAGCCTCATGACAACGAGATGCCTTATTACTTTCCCTGAAGTATGGGACACTCCAGGATCCACCTGGAACAGGCTGGATTTTGACAGAAGGTACAAGTGCAGTGCCAGGAAGAGGCAGAGCCTTTCAGAGACGGTTCTGGAAAGTTGGGGCCTCCACAAGCAGAGGTTTGACTTAAACTTTACACCCTCTACAAAATTAGCCAAAAGCAAATCACATACTTAAAAGTAAAGCACAAAACTGGGGTGGGGGTGGGGGTTCAGGTTCTAGGAGTTTGCAGAGAGATCTGAGCTTGACAACAAAAGGTCAGTCCATAAAAAGACAAATTGGCAAATTAGGCCTTTTCAAAATAAAAATATTTTGTTCTTTAAAAGACATTGTAAAGAAGATGAAAAGACAAGCTACAGACTAGAGAAAATATTTGTAAACCACATGTCCTACAAAGAAGTAAACATCTCAGACAGACAAAGAACTCTCAGAAGTCAGCAGTGAAATCCCTGCAGTCCAGCCAGAAAGAGAATGAGAGCATGGACAGACTCCCCACCGAGAAGGGATCACACAGAACACTTCGCCCTCAGGACAGTGCAGAGAGAATGCAATGGCACACACAACACACCTTTCAAAAGGTCTAACATTAAAAAATAGTGACAGCAGGGGCTGGGAGATGGCTCAGGAGGTCAAAGTGTGAAGACTGGAAGTTGATGCCAGCATTATGTAAACCCAGAGTCAGAGAAGCAGAGACGGCAAGATCCCTGGAGCTCTCTGGCCAGCTAGCCCGGCTGAATCCACAAGCCTCGGCTTCAGTGAAAGCCCCTGTCTCCAAGAATAGGTGGAGCTCAAATACGGATGCCTAACCTCTGGCCTCCTGCATGTGCATATACAGACAGACACACAGATGGGAGGAGCTGGAGCTGGCTCCACAGTTAAGAGCAGTTGCTGCCTTTCCAGAGGACCTGACTTTGCTTCCTGGTTCACAGTCTCCTGTAACTCCAGCTGCAGGGGGCCCAGCACCCTCTTCTGGCCCTTAGGCACCAGCACACAGGTGGCATACACACACACACACACACACACACACACATACATATATATAGTGTGTATATATATATACACATATATCATATATATAATGTTATATTTTATATATATTTAAATAGTTTTAAAATAATGATGCGAGCTCAGTAGATATCCAAGAACCAATACTGATAAAATAGAAACATCTCATCTCCAAGCTATGGACTTTATCTTGTTACTGGATTGCCTTTCTAGAACTCAGTGACAGGACTGACATGTGTGTATGTTTGTGTGTGTGTGTGTGTGTGTGTGTGTGTGTGTGTGTGTGTATGAGAGAAAGAGAGGGGAGTAGTAGTAGTAGGTCAACCTCAAGTGTCATGCCTCAGAAGCCATCAACATTTTTTTGAGACATGGTCTCATCAGTGGTCCTGAATTCATCCAGCACTTTATTCTATGTGGCCAGTGAGCCCCAAAGATCCACGTGCCTCTACCTTCCAGTGCTAGGATTACAAGCACACACCACCACACCCAGCTTCTTACGTGGGTTCTAGGGATTGAATTAAAGTCCCCATGCTTATGTGGCAAATATGGCAAGCACATTGCCAGCTAAGCTATCTCCTAGCCTCACAACTGATATTATGGAGCTATTTGGAAGAGATCCAGATTTTTGCTATTGTTTGCTTGTGTGTTTGTAACAGAGTCTGATTATGTAGCCCAGGCTGACCTCACACTTGTGATTGTGCTGCCCCACTTCCCCAAGCAGGCATCACCCATATGCACCATCTCACCAACTCTAGATTTTTTTTTTTAACGCCATGGAGTACATCCTCTGTTTGATGGTTTGGATTCCATTTAGTTTTGCATTTTTTCTGTAAATCACCCTGAATCAGTGTTTGGCAGTATGTGGGACACAGGTTTGTATGGAGGGTCTCTGCTAGCTGATTGTGTAAACAGAGAGCAGGCAGAGTGGTGAGATTGCTCAGGAAGTGAACATCTGGAAGTTCCTTCGTGAGGCTTGAGAGATGGCTCAGTGGTTAAGAGCACTGGCTGCTCTTCTGGGTTCAATTCCCAGAACCCACATGGCAGCTCACAATTGTCTGTAACCTCAGTTTCAGGGACCTGACATTCACATCGACATACATGCAGGCAAAACATCAATGCTTATAAAATAAAAGTTTAAAAAATAAAGTAAAATGTTTTTTGAAAAAGGAAGTTCCTTCATGCTTTGAAGTTAGTTGAGGCTCAGCAGTTTGCAAGTATCATTTCTTCCTGAAGAAGATACCTGAAGAAATGAAGGTACTTGTCAGGTTTGCTCTTGCCAGTGTTCCTAACTCAAGTGATGAGAGCTACCTTGACAGCTGCAGAAGGCAGCAGAGCNNACTTACTTCTGCTGCACATAGCTAGGGCCTCTGGTCCACAGTCATTCAGACTGAGCATCACCAAAGTCAGTTCGAAATTCCAAAGCCTCAGTAACCATCCACTGAGTGGAAACAGTCTGTCTTTCCTCACTTTGCAGGATTTAGGAAACAGCCATTTGCCTGCTCATTACAGTTTTAACTTCACTGAACAGTCTCCAAGGCCAAGAAATAGTGTGACTGGAGCCGAGGCTTGGACAGAAAATAAATTGGAGGTAGTGGCCCTAAGGGCACAGAACTAGCGAGAGCATACCCGCATCCTGACCTTCCTCCTATTCCCTCACTCGCACCCTCCTCCTTTCCTCTATTGTCTCTCAGGAGAGATTCATTGCCTCATGAAGAAGAATCATCGGGTTTAATCTTTCATTCAGCTGCTCTGGGCTTGTGTTTCCTTCTCTGCCCCAGTGCCTCATAGATTCTGAAGTTCCATGAGGCGCTCAGATGTGGTGTGGAAACACACTGGCTTGCACACAGCTGACAGGGCTTCTTCTCTTCATGGCATGAGCATGTAGCTGCTGATTCTAAATAGAAACCACATTCACAATGAAGCTTCTGCTTTAGGAAGATGAGTGCTGATGGGAGCAAAAGGCCAGTCATGTTCCCCGCCTCCCCCGTGCCCAGCCATCCTCTGCTGTCCATCTGAATGATCAGTGGACTCTGTAGCTCTCGTGGTACCTGTCACTGGCACACAGGCTGAAGAACCAGGCACTGTGGGTGATGTAGACTAGCCTCAGCCTGGCTACCATGTTTCACCGTTGAGGGCTTGAGCTCAGGGNGGTGGGGTGCTTCTTAGAATGCGGGGAACCCGTAGAAATTGATGAACAGGGCTGCTTTGGGGCTTTGGATCTAACATGCAGGCTCAACCTAGCAGTGTAGCCTTGGAAGGCCACCTCCTCNTCAGGTGAGGTTTTTCATCTGTGGAGGGAACAGGTGAGTAACTGAACGAATGACCACTCCCTTCCAGATGATCTTGAAGGCTGCAGATCCTGGAGACATCTTGGACAGGGCCTCACAGCATCGATCACCCANTATGAGTCTTCTTGCACCCGTAGGTGAGCTGATACTGACTCAAGGATGAGGCAGGTGTCTCAAAGCCACCTTTTCCCAGAAGTGCCTTCCCAGTAATGGCCACCACTGAAAGATGGAGTGGCACACAGTCCTGCGNCTATGATAGCTAAGCACAGCCCAGCCCAGGCCTTCAAAGAAGCACACATCATGTAATCAATACCAAAGCCCTACCCTCCAGCCAGACTGGGACAGACAAGAGTGCTACTAAAACCCCAGAGGTCTCCCATGCTCCTAGTTTTCCTGCTGGGTTGATTTTAAACAGAACTCTTCCATGGCTTGAAAGGGTCCCTCAGGCAGACTGAGGTAATCTCACAGGTTGATCTTAAAACATACTGTTTACACATGCATATATCAAGGCTAGTCAGCATTAGGAAGCTCTGGGTAACAATGACTGGGCTCCCCTAGTCAGCATCCACTTGTGCTCCTGATGTGAACCAAGGCTCTCAGCTTTCCACAGAGCTCCCTCTTAAACTGACATCTGCTGGTGTGATGCAGAGCCTGGCCTAAGAGCGAAGCCCATCAGCCCCCTTTGCACTTCACCTCCGTATGTGTGTGCATGGGGATACACACACACACACACACACACACACACACACACACACACGAGTGATCCTGTAACTGGCTTCTCAATGGAAGTCAGTCAGCTACTGCGTCCACATCTGGTCAGCATGCAGGACAGAGCATGCTGTCTTGAAGTATAAGGGAAGAGGCCACTCATTAAAGACCTTTTGGCCTATTGCTGACTCCTTTCAGTTCTGCCTTGGCGCACCCGGGCATGAGACCACAGGGATTGAGCTAGTTCATAGAGTTCTGTGTCACTGTGATTCTTAGCAGTTGACACAACTCAGAAGTTGTATGCAAAGAAAAACATGAAACCATTGTCTAGTGGGACATCCTTGGACCATGTTTATACACATACACACTGCCTCTTACCTGTGCCACTTCTTGTTTTTAGGATAGACATGGGTCTTGCTGTGTAGCCCAAGCTAGCCCCTAAGTCCTGATTGTCCTATGTCTGCCTCCTTAGTGCTGGGGTTGCAGGCATGCACTGTCATGCATGGCTTCCCTTACCCCTCCTACTTCCTGCACTTCTGTCTCAGTCATCCTGAAACTTGTGTCATCCCTATAGTCCAGTGGCAGTGTGTCTGTGGGATTGTGCCTTTGGGAGGGGGAGACTGTAACAGTCACTTCAGAGAGTGCCTGTTTTGATGTTGGTGTCCTGATTGCACCTCCAGATGGACACCATGTGTGGCTGCATCTTTCCCTCTCCTTGCTCTGATTCCTGAGGCTGACTACACACCCAGGCTGCCTCAGAAGGTAGCACGGCATCCTCTCTAGGAACATTTATGGGCTGCCCTCATGTATATGGCATTTAACAAAGTGTACTGATGCAGGCCAGTCTGTGCAGAAATCTACAGCCTGAAACAGATTACACTGGGCGGATTCATTCCTAGAAAACCGTCTGTGAGGAGGAAGGAGCAGAGAAGATCTTTGTCCTAAGAGGACATTAGCAGCCACCTAATCCAGATGGAGAACGGAAACAGAAATGGGCCACTGTGACTGGACCAGTGGGGCAGCAGTCTGCTTTGGCCATGTGCCCCTGTGAAGTGTCTATGGATGCAAGAGTCCAGTTAGGCTGCCTCTTAAGACTGAAACAAAGGCAGAAGTGCTTTGCCTTACCCTGTGGGAAGCCACAGAAGACTTCTTGGCTTTCTAGTTTGGGGAGTTGTTTGTTTTGTTTTAAAGAAAGTAGAAAATGGCATCTGTGAGTCCTGAGGATTGAAAAATCCGTGTGGTTCGGTAAGAGGTGTTTGGGGTTACGAGCATGGAAGGGGCAGCTGTAGGAATCCCCGGTAGCTGTGATCTGTGTTCAGATAGAAAGTCTAGACTATTGCAGCCTTTGATCCTCAGGGTACGCCATTAACTATCCATGAGGGTGCTTTTTAGAAGGCCTGTGACTAGACTAGAGTAGGATCACTGATGTAAGTGGCAGGGGGCGGGGACACTCAGAGTCCCACCCTGCAGATGCAAAGGCTCTGACCCCAGAGGAGAAAACAGTGGAATTGGAATGGGGTGCTCAGCTAGGAGAAGGGCATGGGGTGGGCACTGTTGCTCCTCTGGCTGAGGAATTGCTTTACCATGTGCATAATGAGCTTGGTTCTATACTGGCTGATTAGTGAGGGCCATCCCATTCTGCTTCCCTTCGTTTTGATCCTGGAGTCAGCTGCAGAGTTACAGATGAAGTGACAAGGATGGCGTGTTGATTGGATCCAGCTGCCTGGAGCAAGTCAAGGACAGAGGGGCCCAGAAAGAACAGAATTCAGGAAAGGCTCCAAAGGAATCCAAGACTCAGGACACCTCTGGTGCCTTTCAGCACTGTAGTTTGGCAGTCTGTGACTTGGTGTCATGGATTAAGTCCTGGAGAGAAGGCTAACTGACTTCGGCCAACAGGAAGAATTGTACTGAAATCTTAACAGCATTTGACCCTAAAACTGAGCAGATAATAACAATAATAATGAAAAGGGGATGATGATGATGATGATGATGGATGGTGGCTGCAGATGAGGTCGGGGAGGGCCCTTGTAAGAAGGAGGGGACTTGCCTGCCTTTGATTTCAATATAGAGCTGTGTTTATTCCAAGTCAGCAGGAAAGGCAGCTGTTGTCTTCAGCAATGTCAGTAGAGCTGGATATACGCCTGCGTCTTGCTATTCCAGCTGCTCAGTGGTGTATGCTCAGGGCCCTTCAGACACTAGTGTCCACTGAGGCAGATTAGCCAGCAAGGTGCTGTGACTTGGGTGTGCCGAGGAAAAGAGGTCTGTCCTGGCCCACAGATAGAGTTATGGCTTAACACAACTGTTCATGCCCTGTCTCTATAAAACCATAATAGCATCGTACTATTTTAATCTGCTGAAATGCACACTCCATACCAGAGAGCACACAGCAGCTCACACAACCAGGGAAACGCCTGACATAGATTCATTGTCTGTAGCTATTAGGATGATCTCTGTAGCCCATTAGTTTTGTTGGTTTCAACATGGTGTTAATGAGACCAAGGCTGTGAGTCTGAGAACCCTGCTAGATGCACCAGTGTCACACCAGGGTACCCCTTATGACCCCCCCAGGCCACACCCATGATGCAGGTTAGATATCCCATAAAATCTGGAGATGACTGAGGAGGCCTGGGTAGAAAATGTAATAACAGTGTAATGACTCAGCAAATATTCTGCTCCCCACCCCTAACCCAGCTTCTGGAAAAGCTGTTTGAACATGTGACTTGCTGTGGGAGACTGCTCTTGTGCCTGTCACACTCAGAACCCTTATGCTTGTCACTGACACTAACCACTGGTGTGTACTATGCAAGCCTTCTTCCACAGTTGAGTGCGCTTTTCTAGCTGAATGAAAGTGAGGGCTCCCCTCCCCTTTCTTCCCAGTGCCTTGGTGCCCTCAGCAGCTGGTGTGGAATCTGTGGTGAGTGCTGCTGTTCTTCAGGCTTGGATGCCACAGTGAGTGAGAGTCTCTGTCTTAATCCAGTGGAAACTCCCCTAGAGAGAGGTAAATAATAACTACCTAAAGTGATAGCACAAGTGAAAATTTAATAAGGAGAAGCAGGAGGCTGCAAGTAGGTGACAGAGGGGGCTAGCTGCCGGTGGCATTTGTCTGGTATGAGAAGCCAAAAGGGCTTGTTGAAGCTTAAGCAGATGCTCCACTGATGATAAGGAGCCAGCCTTTTGAAGCTAGGAAAATGAAGCTAAGACACAGCAGAAGCAAAGGGCTTGGGATCTGGTCATGATCACAGAGCACAAAGGAGAGCATGGTAAAAGATGGCGTGGAAGTGGGTCCTTAGCAAGGAGAGGACTCTGGGTATTGTTCTTAGTGACATAGGAAGCCATTTTTCTTTTTTTAGAAGTAGAATGTTTCTTAAAGATTTCCAGGAGAGCCGGGTGGTGGTGGNCAGAGGCAGGCAGATCTTTGTGAGTTCGAGGCCAGCCTGGTCTACAGAGTGAGTTCCAGGATAGGCTCCAAAGCTACATAGAGAAACCCTGTCTTAAAAAACAAAACAAATAAAAGATTTCCAGGAGTTGTTAGGGGTTGAAATGTGTACCCTCATAAAGATGTGTCCAAGTTATGACCCACAGTACCTCAGATTGTGACTTTATTTGACAGTGGGCTTTTTGGAGATAACCAAGTTAAAGTGAGGCCACCAGGGTGGGTCCTAATCTGTGAAGACTGGAGTCTGTGTATAACTAGAACTTTGGACAGACAGACTTGAGTGAGGAAACCTGATCCTGTGAGGATAGAGATGCATCTAGTTGATGCATCTGTTGGAAAAAAAAAAAAAAAAGACAACTGATAACCAAGCACCAGAAGCCAGGGACAGAAGGGACAGACAGGGAACAGTCGTTCCCAACAGGTATCAGTAGGACATGACCCTGACAAACCTTGACTCAGGCTTCTAGTCTCCTGAACTTGAGAAGTTTCTAATCTAAGTCCCCAGTGTATGGTTCTCTTATGAGGGCCCCAAGTAGCTCCAAAGGAGGGGTGTTGCTGGTAACACCCTGGCTGTGCCCTGGAGAATGGCATCTACATATCCTCCTTACACTCAGTGTCGTGGAATGGTGGGGAAGCTGCTTCTCACTCTGGAACATTGACTGTATTGCTTCTATAGATAAATGCATAATAAAAATAATCATGAAACAATAGGAAGGAGCCTAGTGGCTGAATTATACAGAATATTTGTAGTTCTTCTAGACTGATACTGTTAGAGATGCTGGCCGAGTTACGGTTTGAAAGGACAGGAGGTGCAGCATGGAGATGACGAGGTAGCTGTCCGGGAATCTGGTTGGAGCTTCAGGAAGAGGCAGAGGTAGTAGTTAGAGGTGGCTGGAAGTAGATCCAGCAGGACTTTGTAATAGATCTGGAAAGGAGGACAAAGGCTGCCTGGGCATCTGGGCTTGACTAGTAGTGTGACTGACTGAGATAGAGAAGCTTGAAGGGATCTTTCTGTTAGAGCCATTGTTAACTTTGTTAACTTTTCCTCTAAACATCATCCTAGAGAGGGTACCAGTGACAAACTGAAGGAACACATCTACCCAAGTTCCAGCTGGGTGAACTAATGCTTTTATTGGGCTTATTTACAGGAGCACAAATGACCCCAAAAACCTGCGTTGCAAAACAGTCCCACATGGATGACTGCTTCCCAAAAGCAGTATAGAAAGTGAAGTCCCCTTCAGCTAATCTTTCACTTCCCATATACAGCAGCACCTCCTGAGACCATGTGCAGCCTGGGAAAGGATATTGTACAGCTGGGAGAGGCATACAGGAGATAGGTAGTGACTGGAGTCTCAGGGAAGATATATTGGACCTTCCCAGTCTCTCTTTCTGTGAAGGAACTTGAACTTCAACAAGCCTTGTCTGGTGCAGGGAACCAATGCTATTTAGATCACAAAGTAGAGGTCATGTCTAGCTCAGAGTATGGCACTGCTCAGCATGGTAGGTAGAGAGACCCTTTATTTACCCAGGTGGAGGTAGCCGGAAAGATGTTGGGCATCTCAGTGGCCTGCANGGCTGAGCAGATATGAGGTCATGAAACTAGAGCTGCGATTTAAAGTGATGAAATAAGATGATATTCCTTAAAGAGAGGGTTTGAGGAAATAGGTGGGCCTTTGGGGGTGCCATCCTTTAGACACTGCTGAAGGTTGACCCAGCTGAAGAGACAAAGAAGCATCACAGGGGGGCAGCAAATTGTTCCCATTTATTGAGCTCCTTATTATGTGTGGGGTGGGAATTGGGGGAGTAGCGTGTGCTTGGGTTTAAAAAAACCTTTTTTTAAACATTTTTATGTATTTATTGTGGGTGTGGATAAGCCATGATGTGCATATGGAGGTCAGAGGACAACTTGCAGGAGTCACTTCTCTCCTACCACGTGAGTCCTCAAGATGGATCCCAGGTCATCAGGCTTGGCAGAATGCACCTTTACCCACTAAGCCATCTCACTTGGTCCCATGTGTACTTGTTGGTGTGGTTGTATGCACGTGTACGTGCAGGTGTATGTATCCAAGGTCAGCACTGGTGTCTTTCCTTGATCGAGTTCCATTTTAATTTCTTGAGGTAAGTTTTCTCACTGAGCTAGCTAGCTAATTCACTGATTAGCTAGGCCAGCTGGCCATTGAGCTTCAGGGGTCTGCCTGTCACTGCCCCTTCTGCTGTGGATACAGGGGGACACTGTGTACCCACTTCTTCCCTGCATAGATAGGTTCTAGGGATCTGAACTCAAGATCCTTGTGTGTTCCAGGCAGGCACTTGAGAACTGAGCCATCCCCTCAAACTAAATTACAGGAAACACATGGGAGAAAGTACCAGAAGCGCCTCATTGATATCTTGTGCAGGTGCTCTGTCAGTCCAAGCACCGTCTCTGAGGATTTCCCAAATCTAGAATCAGTTCTCAGAATGCTCCAGAACCTAGGACATCGAAGTGCTGATTCTCAGAACATACACAGGGAACTGCCACCCTACCAGACCCCGCTCAGAGGTCACACAGTAAGATACATTTTATTTGTCAAACAGCTAATTTTCTCAATGTATGTTATGCAAAGGAGGGCAAGGTAGTTGGTTTCATGACTGGCTGGCATAGGCAATACTCAGCAAGCCCTTTTTCCACATGACTTCCACATGACCACGCATGCACATGACATTCGAGAAGATATCAAAATCCACTCCTGTCTCTGAACACTGGTGGAATACTAGCCCCTGCTCGATGGAGTCTCAGAAGCCCACCCTGACCCCATCTGGGAACCTCAGCACTCAGGGGTCATCTGAGCTGGGGATGGCTTATTGGTGTGCTCTGTCCCTAGGTCTGGCGGGAATTTCCTGACCGGCTGGTGGGCTACCCAGGCCGCCTGCATCTCTGGGATCATGAAATGAACAAGTGGAAGTATGAGTCTGAGTGGACCAATGAAGTGTCCATGGTGCTCACGGGGGCAGCTTTCTATCACAAGGTAAGGGGTGTGCATGTGGTGCCTGTTTGGTTCGCTTGTTTAATTTTCCAGGGCTTTCACTGGGTTTAGGAAAATGTTTTACCTAAAAGGCTTAGAAAAGCCATGTTGTATGATACTCCTTCTAAATAAAAAGCACCAAAAATTCATATCAGCAANGTGAGGAAAANCTGCTTGTCCTTGTGGCACTTAGAGGCGGCACGGCTGAGAGATACTTTCCTGGCCTTCTGTTTCCTCCGCACACACTTCTCATCTGCTCACTTTCTTGTCATTCACGTTTTCTCGTGCTGTTCCTCTTTCTTCATAAGCAGTTACTTTGTAGCATAGTAGGTAATAAGCCACTGTCTTGCTGCTCCTTAAATTACATGTATTTCTCTACCATTGGGAATTGAATTTTTGTCATTTTACATAATGTTAATATCTAGTACTTAAGTAGCAATTTATATCCTTTTTATAACTATTGTGCTTGTGGCCGTTAGGTTCCTAAAGGTAGCATTACAACAGAAGGAATGATTCCCTGGGTGTTTAAGATTCCTGTATTGCAAATGCCAACAAGACATAAAATTGACTACCTTGCTCTCCTTTGTATAACAACAGTACATTTTGAAAATTAAACTTAGCTGTTTTGATGAATAAAATGAATCTTACTTTGTGAGCTCTGACCAGGTTCTGGTAGGGTGGCAGTTCCCTCTGTGTGTGCTGAGAGTCAGCACTTCATGGGTTTAACTTAAGATTTACTTTTATGCTGAGCATGGTGGTGCATACCTTTAATCCCAGAATGTGGGAGGGGAGGCAGAGGCAGGCAGATCTCTGAGGTCGAGGCCAGCCTGGTCTAC
>LZPO01044513.1:174162-213286 GCA_001675575.1 Neotoma lepida | reverse complement strand
AGAGAGACACAGTCTCCCATGGTGCATGGCACCAGCCCATTTTAAAGGCACTAGGCCACTTAATTTCCTTTTGCCCTTTTTACTAGTAAAGTCTTGTGATTAATCTTGTCCCTGTACCACTGAGTTACCCTTGACATGTCAGCCAAAGAGAACTGCTAGTTGTGTATTTCTTCATTTTTGTCTCATGTGACAGTATTTTAATTACCTGTACACCTACAAAATGCCTGGGGACATCAAGAACTGGGTGGATGCTCACATGAACTGTGAAGATATTGCCATGAATTTCCTGGTGGCCAATGTTACAGGGAAAGCTGTCATCAAGGTAAGAATCTGTGTCACTCCCTTGCTTGGCTCCCTGGAGCTCGGCATTGTTCCCTGACCCAGAGAAGCTGTTGGAACAGTAAATAGGTGCTTCTCTCTGTGCACAGAGGGTGGAATGATTATGTAGTTGTCCTAATCTTTGGTTTTAAAGATCCACCTAGCAGTATTTTGAAGTACCTTTGCCATAATATACTAAAAGCTGGAAATACAAAGTCTTGGGCCTGAAAATATTCTTGAAACAGTTTATTCTTGAAACTCTGTGTTTGCTCAAATCAGAGCCCAAGTTACAGATCCGTAGTGGAAGCCCACTTATATGGACAGCACCATCTTTACCTCCTGGGTTAGAACTCCATGTGAAATTGGGTAGTGCCAGAGGCTTCTCAGCCTGAAAGGGTCACCATCATCAGAATTTAGGCTGGCAGCATGGGTGGCATCTCACTGACTCCTCCATCGTGTGCCCCAGGGACTCTGAGGGCAAGGGATTTCAAGAAAAATGGAAGAGTGTGAATTGTGGGGGCTGCTTTCCAGGGACCCCAGACCTTAAATTTCTTTTTCAACCTGTGTTTAGCTGTGACTCCTTACTGTGGGTGGAGTCTGTGACTCTTGACCTCGCCCTGGTTAGTGTTCTCATCCTCCGGTCCTTCCCTGTTACTCATCTTCGTAGCAGCCTCCCTGGGTTTGCTAGAAGGATCACCAAGAGTCTCAGGTTGGGGGAGTGGGCGTTAAAAGGAATCAGGGAAGAAGAGTCACAGGGTGAGGGGTGGCTAGTTTGTTTCCTGACCAAGGGAATTGGGAAATGAGCTGGCATCTCCAGAAGAGGTACTGCTCCAGCTCTGGGCCTTAGAAGGAAAGGCAAGAGACTGCCTGTTGGGACCAGAGTTAGACTGCAAGATGTGGGAGGCTGTATTTCATCGCCTCATGACTGCAAGAACAAATGGTGTTTATACAAGGACCTTGGCAGTGAGAAAACAGTCATTAAACAGGAATTAAGGAGCTTGTCAGCACGACTTCTTTCCAGTTACAGAAGGCGAAAGCCCTCCAAGCTGCTTTTATTGGGCCCTTGGGAGTTCTGTCCTTGGCTGAGGCAGCCCAGATTGAATGGAGGAATGCTGAGGTGTGTGCGCATGCACATGTGTGTATACATGCACAGGGGCACAAGGTTACCCTGCTTGCAGCACAGAAGCCTGCAGAGTGGCATCTCGGCATGGCTTTGTAGTCCTGGGCACTGACAGCCAGGTGTGTTTCACGTTCCTTGGCAGGTAACACCAAGAAAGAAGTTCAAGTGTCCTGAGTGCACAGCCATCGATGGGCTCTCACTAGACCAGACTCACATGGTAGAGAGGTGAGTACGCCTCTGAACAGAGGTCCACCCCAGCCTCCATCCCCATTTCCTGCCTCGGCCTATTTATGGGACTATGTTAGAGATACAAGGACAGCAGCTGGTAGCCAGTCACCTCCTTTTGTCCTGTGGGAATTGAGTTAGTTCAAACCCAGGTCACCCAGTGAATTAATTTGGGATGCTCCTCGCTCAATTTGTGATGGCTGGAAGAGTCTGAAAAATATAGCTGGCCTTAAGCTCTAGAAGCCAGATCCTTTGTGTGGACCAAGAGGCTAACTGTCTGCAATCACTTGAATGGAAGTGAGCTGGCTCCAAGGAAACACTGGCTGTTTCTCTGGGTAATAGCTCCGTGTTACAGTAATGCTTGATTCACAAGAATTAAACCCAACCCAGCAGACACAAAATGCCTGTGCTGACCCTACTGCGTCATCCTCCAAGCTCTGAAGGTTGGAACAGCAGGGTGACTCTGAACAATTCTGTCAGTTCCTCAGCAGTCACTTGAGTGTGGCATGTCACCCTGGCCTAAGAATCCTAAGAGATTCTTTCTTAGGAAAGTGTCTTTCTTCACGACTGCTGGAGTCTGTACTAGACTTGGTCTACAGCCTTTAGAGCTCCTGAATCCATCAGACTTATTCTTCTAGAAGCTCCTCGGTACTCGGGCCCACAAGCTCTGACATCTATCATCGCAGTTGTCAAGTGTGCTCCGAGAATGTGGCAGCAGCCTTTCAGAGGAAGCCTCCGCTCAGGTTCCCAAGCAGCATGTGCATCTCTGACAGAGTTCATTTCTGAAGTCCATAATCACAAGAAAATCCTCCCGACCCTTTTCATTTGGTCTTGGGCTCATCTGTGTTGTTTTGTTTCTTTAACTCTAAATAACCTCCTTAGCTCCCTCATACAGATATCTTACTCAAAAGCCATTGACTTTTACCAACAGTTGATGTGAAAACATATATGAATGTCCCCTGTAACACTGCAAATGCTGTAAGGATGGCAGAGTTAATTATTTACCATAGCTCATTGGGAAAAGACCCCGGTTGTAATTCTACCAGAGTAGATGAAATGGTTATTAAAACATACCTTACTCCCTGTGTTGGGGAGAATTCATAGCATTAAGGCAAGTGGTTGTGGGCGGAGTTAACATGGAGGTTATAGTACAGGGGTGGGCGGAAAGCTGACCTGATGACAACCTTGAAGTTCATGGTGGGGTTAGGCAGCTCTTCTCTGGCATGAGAGCATNGCAGATTTAAAGCTGTGTTGAAGGCAGGGCCAGAAGATGGTTATGATGCCCTGAGCAGGGAGCTGTGGAGGCTGCTTCACAGGAGAGCTGTGAAAGCAGAGTGGTACAGTAGCCTTTTCAGAGCTTAGTGATTTATACTTACCAACAATGGCTCATGCACAACAGAAGTGTATGTATTTCTCTGTATATAAAACCTAATCTGGAACTGTTTGTGATGCATCCCCTAGGAAAGGAGAGGCAAGAAAGGAACATTCTTATCGGGTGGATTATTCAGAACAGTTTTGTTAAAAGTGCTAACATGTGAAGGGAGGCTTCAGAAATCACCAGGGGGCTGGAGAGATGGCTTAGTGGTTAAGAGAACTGACTGCTTTTCCAGAGGATGCAAGTTCAGTTCCCCACACCCAACTCCAGCTTCCAGGAATCTAGTACCCTCTTCTAGCCTTGACAGGTATCTGCACTCACGTGGCATACACACAAACGCACACGCATACAAATATTTTTTAAAAATTACCAGGGGAGCTAGAGAGATGGCTTAGTAGTTTAGAGCACTGGCTGCCCTCCCAGAGGACCTGGGTTCAATTCCCAGCACCTGCATGGCAGCTCACAACTGTAACTCCAGTTCCAGGGGATCTGACACCCTCACACAGATATGCATGCAGGCAAAACACCAATGCACATAAAATAAAAATAAATTAAACTTTAAAAATTTAAGTAAATTAATTAAAAATTAAAAAAAAAATCACCAAGACCTCATCCTCTGAGCTGGTCAGAGGGAGGGGAACCATGAGGCCAGGTCAGCAAATTCAAAGTTTGTTTGACAGACAGGAAGAAATTCACTTTGAGCCAGGTTGAATCCTCAATTAAAGAGCTTGGGTTTTTCCTTCAGGCTCTGAGAAGCCATTGAGGATTTCAAAAGGGAACTAACCTGTTCAAGGAATTGCTCTGAGATTCATTTACAGCCATCTTTAGGATGGGAAGACTATCGAAGAGACAGGAGAAGCATGGCCAACTTGAATCTACACAGAAAGGCACAGATGAAAATACCCACAATAGTCCAAAGGAAGACATGCTGGATAAGTGTGGGGAGGCTGTGGAGAAAGAAGCTACAGAAATAACTTGGGGTTTTGAAAAAACGGCAGGACCTTTCACGATACGAATAATTCAAGGGAGGGGTGAGCAGTTGGTGAATGCTCGTCCCTTGAACAAGGCCATAGATGTAGGCAGGAGATTTTAATTGTGGGTGACATCGGTGGGATGTGTAGCTGTGAGGGCTTGTCCTCTGCACAGGCAGAAGATGTGTGGAAGTTATCTGCCCAGACACAGCAGCTGACTTAAGAAAAACCAAGGGAAGAAGGGAGACATTCCTACATTTGGGAGACTCGAAGTGAAACCAGAAGCAGCCCAGAGAGGGAAGAAAGACAGTATGCAGAGCTGGAAATAAGAAAGCTGCCAGGGGTGTACAGACCGAGACAGGGCCTGTGAACTAGTGCCTAGTGGAGACCCAAAGTTAACAGCATGGAGTAACTACGGCAGGTTGTAGAGTGTGAGTTTCGGTGACCAAGGGCAGCTGGGAAATATAAACCACCCACTTGGGAGATTCAGTGAGGAGCAGTAGGGGATGAATTTGAAACTGCATTGGCAGCTGTGAGCAAAGCTCCATGGGTAAAGGTTGGAGCACCGACTTAAGAAATCAGGCACTTAGGCTGGAAGAAGGAAGATAGTCTGTGCCATCTAGAGAGCCCAGGAGATGGTTCACTGTAGAACCCTGCACTTGTCCTGCTTATCAGTGGTTCCCTTTGCACAGCACACTTTTCACAAGCCAGTGGAAGGAGAAACTGCTTCACCATCTTTTGACCTTATGTTGGGGCATGGGGTTCAGTCTGCTTATTTACTCCTAGACTTGGAGTCTGGGACCAGAACTGTCATCTGAGAAGGAAAGTAGCTTTTATTCCTTTGTGTCTATTTCCGGGGGCTGCTAGTTCTTAAAGAACCAGAAGAAGAGTTTTATTCTCTTTGACCAGTATCATTGCCAAGGGCGCCATGGCAGATAGTATTGATTTAAAGCAGCATGTTACGTCCAGTCTTTTCCAGTTAGGAATCTAACCTAAGGAAGTTGGCTTACCTTACCTGCACTTCAGTTTCTCCATTATATATCAAATTATAATGTCCTATAAGCTCATAAACAGTCATGGCCATCTTTGTACCAAGCACTGCATTACATGCTGGATATAAAAATAAATATAGGCTTGAAAACCTGTGACCCAGGTTGGGCCCAGCAGTGTTCATTTACATCCCATTTCCCTGACACTATCATAAAGGTTCCTGGTTCTATATGTGTATGACAGGAAAGTAAGGTCCATAGTCCTTTCTTCCCCATATACTTCCAGCAGACAGAAACAGACCCTGTTTAGTGTGCAGCCCTTGATTAGAAAAGCAGAGTACGTGAGGCGTTCTGATGGGGTAGCTGGACACCTGATGGTGTGACTCAGGTGAGCCATCTGCAGCCAGCGTACTCTCAGCCTACCGTTCCCAAGCCAGATCCCCTGTGGGAGAAGGTAGACAGCTGAGGGAAGGGCCTTTACTGTCAGGCATGACCCAGTGTCACTTCCCCAAGACAGACTGTGGAGGAAAGTGACATCTGCCAGAGCAGAACCAGCCAGGGCAGCTGCTGCAAGCCTGAACTCCAGTGTTAGCTCTCCAGTTGCCCAGCTGGTAGATCTGGTTACAGAGGAGATGTCATCAATACTCCAGAGGGCTGTGAGCTACTCTTACCTGACAAGAGCCAGGGTCCTTTTGTGCAGACACCAGAGACTCTAGAAGTGAGGAGCTGTGGTTGTATGCATACAGCCAAGGAGAGCTCAGGCTGGCCTGCACTGCTTCGGCCGTGTGATTAAAGAGAAGGAAGCTGTTGTGCCTGGTCCCATCAACTTAACCCTTTTGTCTTTCTCTCATTCTCTTTAAATTCTTTTTATTCTTGAGGATTTCATGTTGCATACAATGTAATATCTACCACCTGTTTCCCTCCCAATCCCTGCCCCGTTCCCTTCACCATATTTTCCCTCCCAGGTGTATGTCTTTTTTTAAGCACTAAGGTCAGTTAGTGCTATCCATACGTGCATGGGTATGAGGCCATCACTGGATATGGGAAACCTACCAGTGGTCACATCCTCAATCAGAAATGATTTTCCCTCTCCCAGCAACTGTCCACTGCCAGTACCTCCCAGTAAAGGGTGGGGCCTAGAGTTTTATATACCCCATCAGTGATGGGATTTTGGATGGCTTCCTCTTGTTCAGGTCCTGTGCAAGGAACCCTAGCTGCCATGAGTTGATGTTTGTAACACCATATCCAGAAGACAGCACCCCACAGCACTTCTGCCCATCCCCTATCTCTTACACTCTTTCTGCCTTTCTGAGCCTTGCTGTGGCAAGAGCTTGATATAGATGACCTGCTTAGGCCTAAGCACTCAGNACTTTGACCACCTATGAATCTCTCTGTTGACTTCTGCCCACTGTAGAAAGAACTTTGGTCTCTCTGACCAAAGTTGAGAGCAGTGCAGGTCTATGAGTATAAACATAAATATTTAGAAGGTAGTTTGACAGCATGACCATTTATCATAATAATAGTAGCACAGTCTATCCTGGGGCCCATGTCCCTATTCTACCTAGACACNGGCTTTTGACCAGGATTATAGTATGAGGTATGAAATTCCCTCCTGTGAAGCAGGCTTCCAATCCAGTCAGACAGCAACCAGGTATTTTATAACAGCCATGCCGCTAGGGCATGAGTGGACATGTTTTGCATTGGAGCACTTCCAACATGATGAAAGCTAGTGAGGAGGGAGACAGTTTCCTAATCAGTTTGAGATTAATTTCTCTATGTCCTACATCCAAAGTGAGTGGTGTCTTTGGCAATAAGGTCTTACCATGTAGTTTTATGATGGGTCACCAAGGGCAGTGGCAATAGCCTGTGTTGTTTTGGAGACCTTGCTGACCATTAACTTATAGGGAGACATCCCAAGCCTTGTATGGCAATTTTCACTGAATGACCCATATTCTTCTGGGAGTAATATTGTCCACCCATGTTATAGTAATTCCATAGAATATATATGAAGTGAAAGAAGTGGGGAAACACTGGGTTAAGCAGGGATGGGAGGGAGAGAAGGGGGATAATGGGGAGTTAGCCAAACCTAAGGATGTATGAAAAAGCCTTATGGAAGCCCACTAGTTAGTAAGCCAATTTCAAAATACAACTTTTAGAAAAGAAAAGAGGCCACTCCCTGAGCCCCCCCCCCATGCTGAGTCTCAGGGACTGCAGAAGCCCAGCTGCCCCAGAGTGGTGGAGAATGATTCAGCCAATGCCAGCCTGAGTCTGAATCCCAGTTCCACCCTTACTAGTCCATCATTCTTTGGCAACTTAACCCCTCTGAACCTAACATGAGGCTAATATGAACTCAGGCCTTGGGCAAGAGAGTTGAGGTTGGGAGAGGAGTACTTGAAAACATCAGTAAGATGTGTAGGTCAATTATCTGGTACAGAACAGGGGTTCTGGAGTTGTGGCCTTTCAGCCCCTCCTATGGGGCCACACGGGTTAATAAGTAAATTTGTGTCTTGTCTTTAGTCTCAGGAGCTGGAAAGCCTGGGTTTGGCTCTGGCTCTGGCACATTTTTTTGAAATTTATTTATTTATTTAACTTTTGAACATCAGCCTCTTAGTGTCTCCTCAGCCTTCTCACTAGAAGCTGGGACAGAGGAGACATTTGAGCCCTAGGGCTGTTGTAAGCACTCATTCTCTTGTGGAACATCTAATGAACATTACCTCCTTGTGGTGTTGGTAGCTCTGTTGACATTAGTGACCAAAAGACCATGATGCAGTGGTGCAAGCTTTTCAGAAACACAACANGGAGGGAAGAGCCGATGATGGCGGCCTGCACTCACAGACACCTTCCTGAGTCCAAAGTTCTTCTCTGTCTACACATTTGGAAGCAGCTTATGGGGCCTTTGGAGATAGGGAGGTGGCAGTGAGCATTTGGAGCTGGCTCCTGCCCTGGGACCACTCTCTCATCAAGCTTCCTTGCTGTAGCTCTCCGGCATCTGCCGAGAAGGCACTGACCCTCTGAAATCCATCCTTCTGGGCCCTAACTTCAAAAGGGCTTTTCCCAGGCTATGTTTCCCCTCTGGCCTGGTGCTGACGCGTCCTCATTACCCAGCTGTCACACTCAGTTGGCCTGACTGACCTGAGCCATTCCTATAAAGGGGGCCTGACCTTCTCCCCTGAAGGGAGGTTCAGCTTTGAGGGGGAGCAGGGGAAGCTCAGCTTTACAATGTTCAACTTTGTCACCAAGGTGCTCTTGCTCCTGGTTCTAGTGTGGGAGGAAGAAAAGTCACACTAATTATGCAGAAGGCCCTCTGTGAGCTCTGGCTGTGTCAGAAGAGCAGTGCTTGTGGCTGGGTGTTTACAGGCCATCTGAGTGCTGGGGAGTTAAGTGCTCATTGCTTGGAACTCAGAGTCACCAGTCCCTCTCCTCCTCTGCCTTGCATGGATGGCTAGGACCCTTCAGTCCATCCTTAAGCAAGCAGAGCCTTTTTCCTTCCCATTATCCTCCTTCCTATAACTGGCAGAGATGGGGTTAAGAATTGCTGGAGCTAATCCACCTGGGTTTGAGGCAGGCTAGTGCTGGAAAAATGACTGGAATTTAGGGGGAGGGGCGGGTGTCCTGACCTGCAAGCCTGCAGACAGCATCCCCTATTCACTTTCTCCCTCTGCACAGAGCCAGGGACCTCTGCTCAGTCACCTTTGCAGCCCTTTGCAGAGCCCAGCAATGGCTGGGTACCCTTCAGCACCTTTCAGTTCTCTTGTGGACAGTGGCTGTGTTGGGCTTTGCTGTCTCTCAGCAGCTAACCACTTCCTTTCTGTTTGTCCCACCCTCTCATCCACCCACAGGTCTGAATGTATCAATAAGTTTGCTTCTGTCTTCGGGACCATGCCCCTCAAGGTGGTGGAACACCGAGCTGACCCAGTGCTCTACAAAGATGACTTCCCTGAGAAACTGAAGAGCTTCCCCAACATCGGCAGCTTATGAAGCTTGCCACTAGCCAGGGCTGGGGAGGAGCCCAGCTAGGCCCTGCAGCAGTCACTGTGGGGTAGAGGAGGCCAGCCTGAGTCAAACTTCCCCACACACACTGGAGCCTCTGAGGCTGTGCAGCAGGCTTTGTCTTCCCATCGCCAGAGGACTCTCTGGAAATGCCAAAGGAAGGAAGTCTCAGGGACTAGCTGCAGTTTTGAGCCCAGCCTATCTCTTGGTTTGCAGACCCAGTTTACCAGCTCACTGGCCCTACAACTGCCTTAGAGGAGAGGGCTGTGATGACTATCCACAGTTTTAGAACCAGGAGTCACAGCAGAGGCATGCAGTCATTTCGCATCAGCGGACTCTGGGGGAACCACCAAGCCTAAACCGTGCTGCAGATCCCAATACCTCTGAGGGTTAGAACTGTGCTTGGACCTGAGTNACAGTCCTGGGTATGTGGCAGAAGAACACGAGCTGCTAAGATGTGTCCTGACAGTCCCTGAGCAACTCTTTGTTTGGGCTTTTTGATATTATTAAAATTATTTTTTACTCCTTTTTTTGTGTCTAGAATGCTGGTTCGTGGTTATCTAAGAACCTTGTCCCGTGCATATAACCCCACCTTCTGTCCTAACAGCCATCTGGGAAGATGCAGCCAGGAGGGATACCCAGCTCCATATGCATCAAGTATATGAAGGACCCATGAACATCCTAAGAACAGATGAGTCCATCAGAGATGTCCTTAGCCTGTGGCTGGATATTTCATAGGTGTACTCAGGGAAATAGGTGTCCTCTGATTGCCACCCTGGAGTCATTCTAGCTGCTACCATGTTGTAAGAGCTGAGGGCACTGTGACCTCCCACCCCAAGGGTATGCCCAGGATCCTTATTCTTTTGCTGTGGCTATAACATTGGCCAGGGCTTTCTGGCTAATGTTAAATACTGCTGTAGCAACCATGTCCCAGCAGTTGCTGGTATATTTAAATCATTACATTTCAGCATTTCCTAATACTGCACATGTGTGAATTATACCTCTTTAAGCCCAGTTGATGAACAAATCTACTCTGGCAAATGTTAAATGTTATAGATTTGAAACAGATTTATCTGGGTCTAATATTAAGATTAGCCACAGTTTGGGCTTTAGCCATAACATATGTCCCCAGAACACAAAATACATAACAATTTGCTTAGAATATGGATATAATTACGGAAACCTAGTCGTATGCCAGTCATCATCGCTCGAGCACACCCATTGTTCTGGTGAGCAGCGTGGTGAACGCTGACTTATTCAGTGGTCCTGAGTCACTTTGAAGCTAGTAAGATGGCTCAGCAGGTAAAAGTATTTTCTACACAAGCCTGATGACCTGAGTTCAATCTCCAGAACCCTAAATGGAAGGAGGGAACCGACTCCTGTAAGTTTCCTTTGCCCTTCATAGCACACTGTAGCATGCACACACACACACACACACACACACACACACACACACACACACACACACCACAGTAAATCAGTTTGTTAGAAGGTCCCCTCACATGCATCCCTACCACTGGAGAGGCCAGAGGAAGGTCTCTGAAGCAGCAGAAGTGAAGGGAGAGATGTAGGAAGTTCATGTCAGCAGAGGGTGGAATCAGCTAGGGCACATAGTGCAGATTGAGACACTTCAGCTATGCCTTGTTCCATGAACTGCAGGTGCTTATGGTGGTCAGCAGAGGACATGGGAAGTTTTGTGGTATTGCATGCACAGTGCTGGAGGCCATAGGGTTGAAGCCAGAGAAGGGTTTCTTTTGTTACCTGGATCCTTGAAGTTGCAATGTTATGTGTCTCTATTTTTTAAGGGGTCACCGTCCTGTTTCTAAGATGGGGGATATGGTGTGTAGGGAGGAGGGAGACACATTGAAATCCCTGCAGAGATCCAGGGACTGTGCTCATGGTGGGCTTATGTGGCATCACCCTCAACCTGGCTGTTTCAGGAGAGAACCAACTTGTAAAGATTGTCTCCTGACCACACATGCACCACAGGACATATGTGCCTAAACCCTCTCACACAGATGCACATCCATGAAGGGGTATGAGGACTTGATAAAGTGCCCTCNGCACAGGCATGCAGACCTGAGTTCAATCCCCAAAACCTATGTAGAAAAGGCGTGTGTGGCAGTACATGTGCAGTTCCTTTGCTGGGGAGGTGGAGACGAGAGAATCCCTGAGTTCTGACCAGACATCCTAACCAAATCTCATTCCAGGAAAAATTCAAGACCCTGCCTCCAAAGACAAGGAGAGTGGGGATGATACCAGAGGCTCGCCTGTGGGCTCCACGTGCACATGTACATGCACACATGGGACCTGCACACTCACATGGGAGCACATACACACAAATACACCACAATAATACTATTAATTAATGAAAAAGAGAACTTTGGATTTGGAAGAGGAACTGTCATCTGACATGTTGGGAGCCCCCAGGATCACATGACTCCTTTGGATTGTTGGACAGTAACACTTCACACAAAGTACCCCACTGTTTCCAGAAAAGCTGGGGTTAGGTCTTAGAGCATAGCATAAAGTCAGTGTTATGTTCAGAATTATATCTTAGACTCATCACAAGCCTCAAAGGTTCTGTGTGCAGGACAGGTGGTTCCCTCAGTAGAAACACAGGACAGAAAATATAGTGAGCAGTCGGGATTCAGAAGGGCAAGGGACTGTACCCCACCCCTTGTGTCTTAAGCTAGCCAGCAGGCCTTGCCTAAGCTTGGGTCAGAACCATCTGCCCTTGGGACGCCACAGAGCCTGGTTTCAGAAGCCGAACAATAATGCTAATTAAAACGCCATGTTCTGGCCTACAGCAGACAACAGCTGGTTCCAGAGTAAGACATCTTTTTAAAGGAACTCCAGCCCACTGGCCTATAGAGAAGGGGAGCTGAACTGGCCCTGGATCTGGCCCATGTGTGTGCACTGAGCCACTGCCTTCCCCAGGGACCTGCTGGGATGAGTCTGCTGGGAATGACAGGGTTGCAAAGACTTTTATTCTGATTAATTTTACTTAGATAGTTGCTCATGGTTTTGGTTGGTTGGTTGGTTGGTTGGTTTTTAATTTTTATTTTATCATGTCTTACTTGGGCTTAGGCCAAATCTTTTTTCTAGAAAACTGAAATGGAAATATCATCCTCTTCTCTGACTTCTCTTAGCCCTGTGATGTTCTGCTGGTCTCTCTTTATGATGCACTAGGCCCCAACTGCTCTGGTTTTCCAGCCTTTTCTAGTACTTGGAGCTCACCGTTTAGGTGCTAGGTACTTCTGTCTGTGGGGATGGGAATGTCTCCTAAGATGTGCTGGGCAGGACCAGCAGAGGCAGAGTCCTCTGTCTACATCAGCTGAGGGACTGCCTAATAATCCTTGGATTCCAGCCTCTTCTGGGATGATCTGACTGCATGCAGCCAGGAAGCATGATTTGGGGTTCAAGTCCAAGAACTTTTGATGGTTTCAACCAGGTAAAATCAAGAAGCAGAGGTCGTGTTAAGGATGTGATTGAGTTCGACCAAGGTTTCTGCTGGGTCCACAGCTTGTGGCCCTACTGGGAGATCACCTGTAATGAGTCTGTCTCTGTCAAGCCAGCTTCCAAATAACAACACAGAGACTTCTTGTTAATTATGAAAGCTTGGCCTTAGCTTAGGCTTGTTCCACTAGCTCTTATAACTTAAATTAACCTGATTCTATTAATCTACGTTTTACTGTGTGGCTTTTTACCTTTCTTTCATTCTGTATGTCTGACTCCCTCGTGTCTTGTTGGCATCTCCTCTGTGCCAAGATTATTATTCTCAGTTTCTCTCCCTCCACTCCAGAAGTCCCAGCTATACCTCCTGCCTAGCTGTTGACTGTTTTATTTTGTTTTGTTTTGAGGTGGTAGGTCTCACATACCCTAGACTAGCCTCCAACTCAATAGGTACTTGAAGGGTGACCTTGAATTTCTGATCCTCCCAGGCAAGCCTCTATCAGCTGAGCCACACCTCCAACCCCCATCCACACTGCAGTGCCATAGGTCTTCTTTGCTTTATAACAGTGGCCTCTTTGGGGGCTGCTTCCCTCTTTTCCTAGGCCCCATAGTCTTCTGTAGCAGCCAGAGAACCTACCACAGGCTGCCCAGAAAGGCCAAGATGGAAAGTGCTAAACTGGCCTAAGCTATGCCCAACTACTTCCGGAGTGACTCTGGCAGGAATGCTCACCCTGCTAGCTGGTGACTGCCATCCAGGGAGACTCTGAATTCAACATGAGCAGCCGCCCACCCCAGAGCTCTATCCAAGCCCTGGAGTTCCCAGCCCAGGCTGATGTTCACCATTCATCCTTTTTCTACTTCTGAGAAAAATTAGGGGCTACCTTCCATACCTAGTGTACTAACAGTGATGGGAGGAAGACCTGGAAAAAAGCTCCCTGGTAGCCTGCTGCTGTCTCTTTAATGTCAGGCTCGCTGATGCTGGCAGCTGAGAGCACATAGCTGGAGTGAGTCTTAACCTCTAGCCCCTAACCTGACACCCCCCCCCCCAACCCCCGGCTTCCAGGCTCCTTTCTCATAACTAGCATCTCTGTCCACCATTTGGTTTCCTCAGATGTGCAGCTTTTCCAGGGCTTGTCTTCTGACTTGGATGGACCCCTGGTTGAGGCTTTCTCTCCTAAAAGCAGCTGCCTGCTACAGGCTTGCTTGGCAAACACCATCATTTGCACCATTTCTCAGGAGCTACATGTGGGTGAGGGCTGCCACAGAATGGAAGCCCTGTCACTTAGACCAAAGCCACCCATTGGGCATTACCGCAACACAGAGCCTTCCTGGCAGAAGGTGTCAGCATTGGGCATTTGTCACAGCTGCAAACTGATGTCACTGCCTCCTATACCAAAGATAAACTCAGGAACCATGGTTTTTCTGGGAGCACGTATGAGAAGCAGCCAGTTCTCACCTAGGGACTTCAGAAGAGCACCATCCACACAGGCTTCTGACAGGCAGTATGCTATCTTCAATGCTGTGCTGCTGGCAAAGATCCTGTCCCACCTACAGGGAACATGATCTTGGGCTGTGCATATATCCTGAGCCCAACACTGGCCAAGTCTCTGAGGATTTGTGTTGTCGTCTCACCCTTATTCTGGCACCTGGTGTACACCCCAGCTATATGCACAGGACTCACCTGTATGTGACATACTCAGCTGTATGTCCCAGCTGCGCTAGGGTGTCTAGTGTATGCCTCAGCTGTATGTGGGGACTCCAGTGTCTGTCCCAGATGTATGTGGAGACCCAGTGGATACCTCAGCTGTGCATGGGGACTCCAACGTGTGTCTCAGCTATGAGCAGAGTCTGGTGTAGGTCTCAGCTGTACATGAGGACCAATATATGCCCCAGCTGTATGTGAGGACCTCAGTGTACGTGGATACTGGGAGGTTGCTTTATTTCCTGGCCTCATACACCTTCCCTTGAGGGCCTGAAGGGAGTCAACTACCAGGCTGTCCTTCCTTCAGCCAGAGCAGAGACAGCAGGACATCTCAGACCTCTTCCCTCTCTTACCTGGGTCTTTTCCAGATTGTACCTGTTGATGCTGGCTGCCAGCCCTCTTCTGGCCCCTTTTCCAGCTTACCCTGTTACCAGAGAGCCTGGGGGTCTGGATCCTGTCTGCCCTATCAGGGTGGATTACCAAATGAGCAGTCTTTTGCCCCAGTCCCTTTCCTGGGCTATAAATAAGCCCCATGTTTATTTTCTTATGTTATTGAAATGAGCACTTGTGATTTGGGCCTCTTTTGACGAGTCCGGAGAGCGTCCATCCGGTGCCTGGTGAGGGCCCTGCCTGGCTGGCTGCTGTCTGAAGCTATTTGGAGCCCTTTCCCTGTGTTTTGGATGTGGCTTAATTTCAATAGAAAAGGCTGTATGCAGCCCTGTATCTGCTGATTTTCAGGTTTCAGCTTTCTGCCAGCCTCACTGCCTGCTTAGAAGAGAAGTTGTGTTTCTCATTACGGGGATAACAGCCACAATTGAGGAAATTAAGGAAAATTGTGCATTGGTGGCAGAACCCCTCTAGGATTTCCAATAGTCTTTCTCTGGTAGATCCTGTGGGACTCACCTTCATCTCCCTTCTGCCTACTCTGCGCCAAGTACCCTGTGCTGGCTTTCTGGATACAGGCCCAGCAATTTCCCTGCTAACAGCCTTGGTCTTGTCACCAGTTTGGTTTGATATCTTGACAACACAGCCAAGCGTGGATTTCATTAACCCCGTCTTCCCCAATGCATGGGAAATCTAAGAGCCAATGCCGTTCTAGCATTCCCTCGCCCTCCTTGGCAGTAATAAGGATGAATATCTGTTATGCACTTATGAGTCTTTCGGTCTCGTGCTATCTGTGCTGTGTCTGGCAGCCATTCACTGGGGTACCTGTTACATGGAAGCCTGGGAAAGATGAAATGTCCTGAGTGAGGACTTCTCGGAAGAGGTTTTTGGCTTCTTTAGCCTTTACAATGGACCAGAGCTACCCCAGGGACCATGACTAGGACCCAGCCTTGTCCACTTGAATTTAAGTTGATGACCACACCCTCTCACTTCTCAGCCACTGGGCTGAGACCAAGTGTCAGACCACTCCCCTCATCTCAGGACAATCAGTCTGCACTCGATGGAGGCATTTTTTCCAACCTGAACCCAAAGTCTGTTAAGAGAACTGTATCCAACATTAAAATTTAATTCACTTTTAGAGAAAGGACCAGGATAAAGTAAATATTCACTCCCATGTTTTTATTCTGTTAATTATTAATGATTCTCTTTATTAGGAAGAAAGAATGAAAGAGAAGAAGGAAGGGAGGGAGGGAGGGAGGGAGGAACGAAGGAAGGAAGGAAGGAAGGAAGGAAGGAAGGAAGGAAGGAAGGAAGGAAGGAAATCCTGATGTGATGGATTGAGTTAATAAATCTTTAGTTATATGTAAGCTCAATGGAACGTCCTCCCAGTTTAGTTGCTGGGAGGACGTTCCATTGAGCATAACAATGTACCTGCTAGTAGCAGGTCAACATTCCGAGATGAAAAACAACCATGACAAGTACGAGTGTAATTTTAAATGTCCATAAATACTATGAAAACAAGAAGACATAGTGTTGGAGACAGTATTGGCTGGGGCATGGCAAAGGACTGTGAAAAGGGTGGCTAGAGAGGACACTTGAGCATATCTTTAAATCTTGAGAAGCACCAAACGATGTAGATACCAGACTTGAGAGAGGAGTTAGCATAAGAACTGGTGTGTGGCCTTGGCATATCCGAAGGGAGAGAGAGTGTGTTGGGAGGTGATTACAGGGAGATAAGCCAGGGCCAAATGAGGTAAAGACCATGTAGGCTGAAAAGATGCTGTATGCTCATTATTAGTGTGAAGGAGAGTTTCTGGGAGATTTTAGGCAGAAGAATGACTAATCTGAATAGCATTTTAAATAAGCATTTCAGCTACTGTATAGAGAATAGATCATAGGGAGCAAGCATTAAGGAAGGAAAGAAGTCAGGTTGCTATTTTATTCCGAGTAAGGGTTAGCAGAGGCTGGAATGGGATAGGAATGTGAGTGGTGAGAACTTAAACTGGCTAGAATGTCTACTAAATTTATTGGAAAATCAAAGGTGGGAGGTGAAAGAAATAAAGGGTTATAGCTAACTCCTAAATTTTCATCCTGAATCCACTAAGTGAAACCATTCGTTGAAAAATGGCAGACTGAAGTAAGATGGGAGTATTGAGAGGGAAGATGAAGAGTATTTCCAGGGTTGGAGAGACAGCGTTAACAGCACCTGCTGCATAATCTGGACAGTTGGAGTCAGGATCTCTGCCCCTAAATAACAAGCCAGGTGCCCTACAAATGCCTATAACTCCAACTCTAGGGGATCCATGCCTTCTCTGGCCTCTGCATGTGCACAGGTGTACACATCCCCCTACACACACACACACACACACACACACACACACACACACACATCCTCACATGGACATATTAATTACTAGTTAATTATTTATTTATTATTTAATAAAATAATTATTATTTAATAAAAAATCTTTTAAAAGTATTACCTTAGATAATTACCTATTAGAATCTAAGAGGTGGTGCTATCTAAACAGTTGGATGTTTAGAAGAAAAATTAAAATTGAAGATATACATGGGATTTAAAACTATAGGACTAGATGAGATTACCAGGGAGTCAGGGTTGGAAAGAAAGAGCCTGAGCACTAGGCCTACTCTGTCACTACTAGGTAGGAAAGAAAAGGAGAATGAGGATTTGGTGGCAGAATAGGAAGAAAAACTGAGAAGTCTGTAAGATAGGCTGTGATAAATTACAAACACATAAACTGTAGGACAACCAATGAAAATACTTTTTAAGAGGCATAGTTACTAAGGCAACATTGAAAGTGAAATATCAAAAATGTACTCAATTTAAGGGCAGAGGAAGAAGAAAAAGTAAGTAATGAACAAATCAGACGAATAGAAACAAGCAGAAAGATGGTTGATTTAAATACAAACAAACCAATAATTACATTAAATGTAAATGGCCTAAACACTGTGAACAAACTACAGAAATCATCAGCTAGTGCTGTGGACTTACTATGTGTAAAAATCTTAACTCTGATGCACCAGTGTTGAAGTGAGTGAGTCCTCATTCTCTGGAGTTACCATAAAAGCAAATTCATCTGCCTTGGCCATGCCTCCTGCCATGTTATGAAGCTCCAATAAGGTCTTCACCAGAAGCCAAGAAGATGCCAGTCTTCAGAACTATGAGCTAAGTGTACCTCTGTTCTTTATAAATAATACAGTCTGTGGTGTTTTGTTATAGCAATCAAAACAGCAAGAACAATTACATACTCTTCTCAAGAAAGTAAGATGCATTTAAGTTTAAAAAGNGGGTGTGAGAGTAAGAGAAACATTTAATATTGGTAGTGATAGAGGGCCAATTCATCAATACATCAATGTATGTAACAAATAATTATTTCAAAATATATAAAGCAAACCAACTAAAAGAAAAACAAAATGCCTAGAATTATATGTGTCTCAACAATGTTAGAATTATATGTGTGTCTCAACAATGTCAGTGATGGATGAAACAAGTTGATAGAAAAATATAGATAACCCAAGTAACACTATCAAACACTGTGGCTTAATTGACAGCTGTAGAATCCTTCATCTATCACAGCTGAGACCCAACTTGCAAAATTGCATGCACCCCAAATGTGTTGCACCAAAAGTAAGCCTCAATAACTTTTAAAAAATTGAGAACATAAGAAATTCATTCTTTGGGCCAGTGGGACAGTTCAGTAGATAAAAGTGCTTGCTGACAAATCTGATGACCTCAGTTTGAGCCACATGGTGGAAGGAGAGAACTAACTCCCACAAGTTGTCCTTTGACCTTCACACGCATACTGTGGCATTCATACATGTGCACCCACACACAAATAACGAAACGCAATTGAATTTTTTTATTTTAAAAAATATATTATCTAAACACAGTAGANTTAAGTCAGAAATTGGTAACAAACATCTGAAAACAACCCAGTAGTTGGAGATTAAATAACATGTTTCCAAATAATACCTGAGCTGATCGAGACCCAAAGAAAATAACCTGAACAATGTGAAGACAAATGTGTGAGCAGTGTCCCAAAAGGCAGACCTGACCTGAATTTCTTATAGAAAGGAAAGATTTAAAATGCTCTGAGCTTCTACCTAAGAAACCAGATAAAGAATAAGCTAAGACCCTAAGTGGGCAGAGAGAATGGAGAGCAGACATCCATGAGCTAGAGAACGGGAAATTCTCAAAACAAAGCTCGTTTTTTGTGATTGTAAGCAAGGGCTCAGCTGTTCAAGGGAAGCAGAGGCATGATACAGATGATGGATATCAGAAAACAGCACTGGTCCTGGTTATAGACTGTTGAAGGGTCTCCAGTGCCACCAGGCAGGTGGGAGGTGAGTAGGATTTAGTGCTTTTATAGAAGAGGTCCAAGAGAGACGTATTTGTCCTTGCTACCGTGTGAAGGAAGGTGCTACACCAGCCCCCAGGGCTTGGATTCCAACCTAAGCTTGGATTCCTAGCCTCTATTATTGTGAGAAGTCAATCCCTCTTGTCTATAAATTGGATTTTGTTATGGCAACACATACAAAGAAAGAAATGAAAGACAACTTCTGCCTTCCAGGGTCATTTCATCCAGGAAGAAGACTGAGTCACTCAGAGTCCCACCAGTTCTGTGAGGCAGTACTTGACAAAGAGGGATTTCAGTTTCTTTCTATCCCAACTCCGAGCCCTTGGGCTTGGGGCAAGTCTTCTTCATTCTATTCCTGACTTACACCAGGCTCCTTTGGAAGCCCCCGCCCACCCAGAAGAGACACTGAAGGTATGCCATAGTCCAACTAGGGTGACACCTACAGTTTACAGAGCTGTAGTCCCAGCCTCTCCGCAGAGTGAAGCTTCTCAGGTTAGTGTCTCACTAGGGACAGTTGGACAGAACTGGTTGCTGGCCTGATGATGTGGACCAGGGAGAGAGTGGGAATGAAATGTGCCTAGAAGAAAATGGTAGAGCGCTAAACCAGAGATTTCCAGACCACTGCAGGAACTCATGGGGACTTCTGAGACCCTCTAGTAACAATCAGCCACTTGTCTATGTGCATTCCTGTCCCTCACCCACATAACACACACAAGCCACACTGCTTGTTATATTAACTGAATTCTGCCCCTCGTTCACATATAGGAGCCCTGACACACAACCCCCCAGTGCCACTGTGTTTGGAGACAGCATGTATGAAGAGCCCATGAGTGTGGGTTCTTCTATCAGCAAGGAAGAGAAGAGACAGCTCAGCCATGTTACTCCACATGCCTGTTTAGAGGGCACAGGAGGACACCAAGAGAAGACAACTATCTGCAAGCCAGAGATAGACCACTCCAGTTCCATGAGCCAGGGCCACAGCCTCTGCTGCTGTGAGGAACTGAATGTCTATTGTTTAGGCTGCCTCAAGTGTGGGACTTAGTTATGGCATCCCGCGAAGATAGAATACTGCACTGTTCACCTTTAATCTCCCAGAAATACAACATCATAGTCTGGTGACACACTTGGTGGCAATCCCCCCGTGTTTGGTGTCCTGCCCTTAGCCACTTGGGTGGCAGCAAGCTCTTGTATGCATAGCATCAACTCTTCACTGTGCCAAACCTTTCCATTCTTGGACTCCTTAACTGCTTGTGAGAGGATCCGAGAGCCACGTCTCTGCTGTATAGATGGGGGCAGGACATGCAAAAAAGCATTGTAGTGTCTAGCCTGAAGTAGTAGACCATTTTAAGACCAGCTCTGACCTCCATCACTTGTGACTTCTTGGCTTCCCCTTCTTTCCTCAGGACAGGGCTCTCCATGTAAATCTGTGTTAGAGGAGATGGGGGCTGCTCCTGAACTCCATCCTGCCCCATCCTCTCTCAATCCTCTCTCTCTCTCTCTCTCTCTCTCTCTCTCATCTTCATTTGTCTCTCATTCGATGGTATATGTGAGCCTATTACTTTTCCCAAAGAGCTTGGGAATAATAGAGGTACATTGTAGGTACAGAACAGAGAAGAGGGGGAGGGGACTTGTGAAAAAAATGAAAGAGACATCCCAGAAGACTTGGCAAGAGCACTGCAGTACCCCACCCCCCAATCCTGGAACATCTAAGAACCATGTCCTGAAGGCCTCCAGGGAGATCCCATGCAGGCACCACAGTGGGCTTGCTCCCCACCAGCCAAGGCAACACCTTAACACATGGTGTGCACATGGCCGTAAACCCAAGCTCCGTGTGCAAGCTTGCCCTTCCTCAAGCCTGTTGGTCTGTGTTGAGCTAAAAAGGAAAAAAAAAATCTGTTTGGAATCACACAGAATTCCTGGGAAAATTTCAACTCTCACACCCCATTGTCTTCTGGCGCCGGCTTACATCTTCTCGCCGCGAACACGTAGAGGGTCTGTAGTCAGCCCTATTTNGGGGGAGCTGGCTATTTGTGCTATTTGTGGAGGGTCCATTGTTCCTTAGCTGCTGAGCAGGCAAATCTGGGCCATGGGAGGATGAGCTCCGCCCCTAGCCCCCACTCCCCTCTCTCCAGCACAGCAAGCATTCTGTTGTCTGGGGACCAACCCACTCATGGTGGTCAGGGTTGGCAGGGTTTCTTATAGCAAGGCAGGGGGCACAGGGCAAAAACAGCTTTGGCTGGGCCTGTCACCAAGGCAGGAAAAAGACTCTCTGCAGGGTGGAGGGTGTGGGCACAAGGGTTATCTAAGGGAGACTGAAACAGGGGATTTGAGTCCAAGACTGAGTGGAGAAGCTCCAAGATGAATGCCACTGGGCCAGGACTCTTGTTGCACTGTCATGGGAAGCTAGCCTTGGGCTGGCTTGACCCCAGGAGAAATAAATAGTGGGGACAGATCCCCTGTCATGTTACGGCTCTTCACAAATGTACAGGATCTTGAGGAACACAGCAGGGCTCATGGTCAAGCTGAGGCTCTGAGTTCACTACAAGCTGCTCTCCAGAGGCCTGAGTCAGCCTCCCCTTCACCCCTCTGTCTTCCTCACTTGCTTGCTCTCTCGCTCCTTTGTTCCCTCACTCTCTCTCCGGGGTCTCATGTTGCCCAGGCTGGCCTGACACTTGCTTTATAGTTAATGATGACCTTGAATTTGCAATCCTCCTGCCTCTACCTCCCAAGTGCTGGGATTACAGACATGTGTCATCATTTATGCAGTGCTGGGGATGAATTGCAGGGCTTCATACATGCCAGGGACGCTCAGCACCCACCTGAGCTACATTCCCGGCCCATTCTGGCTGGACATAAAGTGTACTGACTCTCTTCATCCCCAACCCTGAATCACAGCTCCAAGTCTCACTTCTCTCACTCAGAACCTGCTCTCTAATGTGAGCACAGCCTGGGTCCTGAGAGGCTTTAGTTTTGTGGGATAGGCACAGATAAGAGTTGATGCTCACAGGGCTTTGTGTCAGTAGGATGCTGCACACAGCTCCCAGGAAGCAGATGACCTGGGGTGGGTACTAAGCAGAGATCCACAGAGGCCTTGTCTGAAGGAAACACACAGGATCAGTGGGAGATCACTTAGTGGAAGAGGGCGGGGAGGGGACAGAGGCATTCTTGGCAGAAGCATAGCAATCCCGATGATGGTGACAAATGAAAGGTCTGATAGTTTGAGGGACAGTGAGCCGAGTTGGGTGGCCAGACAGGGGGCTGGAGTCATAGTCAACAACAGCCTCCCTCTTCCCTGAGAGTAGAGTCAGTACCCTCATGGTCTCAGGCTCCTTGTCTGCAGATTCAACAGAGGGACAATCATAGTAAAGACAGTTTGCCTCACTACTGAGCATGTGCTAACTTCATCTTATCATTATTTCATAAACAGTACAATTTAACAAACACCATGTACCTGGCATTCCTGCTGTATTAAGTATTGCTAAGGATACAGAGATGTTCAAAGTAGATTGGGAGGGGCTGCACCATTGTATAGAAGGGGCTTGAGCATCTTGGATTTAGGTATCCAGAGGTCCTGGAGACAATCCCTCATGACTACTGAAAGATGGCTGTGCTTCTGCAATGGACTCCCTCAGTCACCAGGGATGCAGGACCCAGCCAACTTCCCACAAGCCAGACTTCTCTGGAGAAACAGCCCTTGTCTGGACTCTGAGATTCAATGCCTAACTCCCAAGGAAGAAGCAGAGATGGGTGGTAGGAACAACACTTCATAGTTTCCAGGTGCATGTGCCTTCTCCTGCCTCTGCCTCAGTTGCTGTTCTGTGATTTGGGGTCCAAATGCTATCGTGTCCCTCAGCCATCTCTCATTATCTAAAGCAAGTTCCCAGGTCTACCTAAAACGTCTGTGCTACACAGAATTCCCTCCCCAAGGCACCAAGGTGTCTCTGAGAGTGTGTTCAGATAGTTGGAATGGGAGGCTGGGAAGAGCAGCTCTGAACAGCCATCATTCTTCACGCCCCTTTGCTGCGTCCNCTTATAAGCACATGCATGCACCTCATCGTTTAATCCTCCCCACAGCTTGGTAGACTAGACAGGGACAGGGTGTATTCCTGTGCTTTNGACCCTACTCCTCACACTAGCTGCTCNGAGACTCAGTGCCTCTTTCTGAGTCACCTCCCGTAGCCCCAGTCTGCTTCATCCTTTGTCCTCAGAGTCTGACTTTCAGGCTTATTTGCCCATTTTTTTTCCTGCTGGGAAGGTTCCTTCTACCACCAAGTACTCGTTATCAGGGCCAGGCTTGGGTCTTGCATCTCCTAGAGGCCTGCCCTGTACTCTCGGTGCAGAGTTGTAGGACCTGATGCCCTGGCTCTCATCCGGCTTCCGGAACAGCTTCTGGAAGCACTGTTCTCGGGGACATGAAGGATGTGGAGCACATCTGCTGCTGAAGCCCTTCTGGCACAGTCTGAACTAGGTACGGGAGAGCAAGAAGCTTTGCCCATGATCCATCCCACTGTCTAAGAAGCAGCTTAGGCCTCTCTGGGCCCTCTGACTTGCCTGCTACTTAAGAGCCAAAGGGTGTGTGTGCCCCAGACCCTGTCAGACCATGCACCCCTCTTTGCGCTGGAGGATTGGCTGGCCACCTGTTGTTAATCTAGCCTAGTAACCCATCCTGCACTGTGTCAGCAGTTCAAAAGGGCACTGTTAGTATTTTTTTTGCCGACTTCAATTAACGTGAGATTTCAGAGGCCTCTCTGATCACATTTCATCTGTCATAAGTTAGGAACAAAACAGACAGACTCCAGTTGAGAGGAGGAANGGAGTTTATTGCAAACAACAACAACCAAACAGACAGTCTGGGCTGCGCTGGACGAAGCGGGTGCTGGGAGCATCAGCTGCCTCTGCCTTGCGTTCCACCCACCTCAGCCCCTCAGCCCCCTTCTTCCCACATTCCTCCCCTCCCCAAAGGATGTAAGTGCAATAACTTACTTTAAAAGAAAAGAATGCTTCTTTTAATATTTTGCTATAATGTAGTTACATGGTGGTATAGGCAGTAAAACTTTATGGAACGGACCTCAATTTTTTTTTTACATTTTTATGAAATTTTACTGTATTTTATATATATATATTTATATATATTTGAATGTTCCACCCCAGGCCATTAAGCTAAAGAAACGGTTGCATTTATACAGGGTTAAAATATCTTACAAAGAACAGCGAGTTTTGGTTGAGGTTCATGTTCCATCTTTCACTCAGCTTTCTCTCTTTTTTTTCTGACCACTGCACACCCAAACAGGTTATTAGACACTGAAAACGGTCCTCCAACATCAGTAGTATACAGGCCTAGCTCTATGTGTGAATGAAGGGTGAGGAAAGGAGAGGGAAGGGTGGGAAGTACTGTCTGGTGGGAACTCCTCCTTCTGGCATCCTTGCAGCGAAGTAGGGCTGAGGGAAAGGAATAGAAGCTTGTCCTGGTTTGAAATTGTGTGGTTATTGATTAGCGCCCTGGGGCCGAGGTTGCTTGCCACTCTCCCTCTGCTGGGTCTGTTTGTCTCTGTACCTGACTGTCAGGGTCATTCCCATTAACCTGGGACCTTGGTTTCCTCTGGGTACCCAGAGATGATCTGCCCAGGGATATCCCAGAGGGCAATTGACTGTGTAAAGGGCACATGGTGGTTTCCATGGAATCCTTCCTGTCTCCTCAGGGAGATGAGGCTTCAAAACTGTGTCCAACATGAGCATGGCAGNGTGTGCTGGGGAAAGCCTGGATCTTGCTGCCTCCTTGCCTAAATCTTCACTCATCCTGCTTCTCAAAGGTGGAGGCAGGTTGTGAGAACAGAATCGGGAAGAATTAAAAAAACTCAAAGAAAAACTTGGAGACATGCCTGTGTGCCCCAGAGTCTTGGCCCCCATGCTGTGAAAGGAAGGGGCTCCTGGAGAGATGAGCTGAGACAGGCATAACTGCTCTCTGTGATACACCAGGCTGCCAGGACTAGGCGTGGCCCTTACTGTGCTGGCAGGCAAGGCTGGCCTCAGCTCACTTAGTTTGCTTATCCAGCAGTGACCACCCAGCAGGTAGAGTCCTCTCTCCTCAGCTGGCTCATTAGGAAGCTAGGTTGCCATGGAGACTTTCATTTCTTTAGGGCATCTCAGGGGCTAAGACAGACCCACTAGGGACAACAGGACCCCATAGTTCTCTTCTGGAGATCTGGACAGCTGAGGAGATATGAGACATGATGGAGGCCCTGTGGGAGCTCAGAGCATCTCCAGCTGCCCTAGGAACCAGCTGAGGCCAAGGCCCTCCAGAACAGCCTAGGTCTGGAGAGATGATGGAAGGCACGTTAATTCTTGACTGTGGTGGAGAGCAATCGGCTATTGCTATATACTTTTATTATTCTCAAGCTTATGGGTTGGAATTTGCTTGATTTGGGTTTAGCCTGGCCAGAAATAAAACCTAGAGAAGTTATATGTCATTCCCTTCCAGAAGAATCTACCAAAAGCCCACTCTTCCCTCTTCCTGAGCTGTCCTGGTTCTTCACTTTGGGTATGGACACATATCCTAACTTGCACTTCCCCAGCCATGACAGCCTTGAAGAACCTGAAGGAACTGCTCCTGCCCTTAAGTCCTTCCTTCTTTTGCTAGATCCTGAGGGAGTGAGTTATNTCAGTCACCCCAGAACTGGAGAACTTGTTACCCAAACATCTGGAACATTAAAGCTGAGCCACCAGGCACACTGAATTCAATACCCAAGGCCTTCTTCGTCTTCCTAAGATCTATTTGAGAACTACAGTTTCTGAAGAGGTCTGACTCTTACTAGGGGTGGCCAACCCAGAGTCTACATTCTACTGAGAGCTTACTTTGTCTACGTTCCAGAGAAGATGAGGACACACAACAGGGGTTTGTGGCTCCCTCTCACCCACTGAGACCTAGGGCAGATCCAAAGCAGAGGTCCTCCATCCTCAGCCCAACCTGAGAGGNCATTTGGTGAGCAGGACTCTGGGCCTAGTGAGCCCAGCCCACCTCAAGGACAATAGTCAAGGCAGAAGGTAGAAAAGGCAAGTGTGTCTCCTCAGGAAAAGGCCACCTGCTTGAGGGACCTACCTCAAGGGTGGTTCTGTGCTCCAGCTCAGGTGAGGGCTGGGACCACTTCAAATCCTAGTTCCTAGCTCCAGGTCAAGTCAGGTAGACAGGGATCCCCTTCCTTCAGATAGGGGACTGACTCCAGGAGGACTTCCTGCCATGGAGAGTGGGCCTTGATGGGAGTCTTTCCTGAGGCCAGCTGAGGCAGAGACCATGGCCCCTGGGGAAGAAGTAAGGATAGGATCTCTAAGAGGGTGTGGAGGGCAACTAACTGGAAAGCAGCTCTCCTTTTAGCCTAGAGAGGCGCCGATCTCCACCTACCCTGTGTGGAAAGCTCCGGCACGTGTCATGCTGTGGCAGGTTGGCGGATGAACATTGTTAGTCTGAGCATAGAAAGGCCGTTCTGGCTGGAGGCTGAGCTGGACGCATGTCCTCTGCTCCTGAGCTCTTTAGCCGTGGCCCTGTGCTCTAGCTTATGTCTTCTAAGGTGTAAATTCTTCCAGACCAGGACACTGCCCAGCAGCCCAATGAGTGACCCGGAGGAGGAGGATGAATATCTCAACTCCTCCCAGAGGGGCCCTGAGGAGGCTCCAGTGCTGACCAAGGGACCTCCCCACTGCAGAAGATGCCAGGTGGTACCCAGGTTCAGCCCTCTGGATCCTCCCTGTGGTCATTCTGGAAGCATCTCTGGCTCCTGGTGGTCATGTGTGGTGGTAGTGGTGGTGGTGGGGGGTGGGGAATCTGTGTCCTTGCCTCCCTTCACACCTGGCACCCCACCCCCACAGTGTCAACCAGAACCAGTTTCAGGATCAAAGGCTGGCCCACATCTCTTTGGAGCTTGGTCATCCTTATGGGTGGACAGCAACAGCATCCTTCAGTTCTGTCCCCTCATCTCACCTCCCACTTTTCCCAGGTGCATCCATCACAGNGGACAGTCAAGCTACAGCCACAAGGTCCATTGGATGGGCAGATGATCAGACGCCTTGGATAAAGAAGGTGGGGTTCCATGTGCTTTCAGGGGGCAGAGGGGACTAGAACTGACTCTGTAAGGCAGCTTGTTACTTAAGACACACAGCCATAGGCCCAGTGACCAGGGGACCACACAGAAGAAAGGACGGTTGGACAAGCCTGGACTGTTGTTAGGTCTGGAGAGGAGCCTAACTTTGACTCAAGTCAAATGGAAGGGCGGAGGAACATGAAGAGAGAGGGCCTCAGCTTACATGATGCAAAGCTACACACAGAGCCACCTGGCTTTCTCCACTGCCTTTGGCAAGGAGCAGGGCTCATGGCCTCAGTGCCAGGGAGGGACAAGGGCCTATCACCCCCTCCCTCCCAGCAGTCCCTGGGGCCTCAGACTTGGGGTGGCTGAAAGTGCTGAGGGCCAGGCCCCTGGGCCAGGCCGGGTTCCTAAGAGGAGAGTCAAGTGGGAAGCTCGGGGCCTGGAAAGCAGGGACATGGCCAAGGCCCCAGGGAGGAGCACAACATCAGGACAGGCAGGAGGGGCCCTGTCATGTGGCCCAAGAGATGGCCGCACTGTGTTCCTTGGCCTTCATGCGCAGTGCAGCGATGCTCGAGGTCTTNCGGTCTGGCTCACCATTCATCTCGTAGCCATTGAGGCTCGGACTGAGGCCAGCTGCTCCAAACAGGCTGCCCATATGTGTCTGGCCCACGTGACTGCCAGCCCCAGAGACACTCAAGAAGTCGGAGACGCTGCTGGCTCCAGAGCCAGGAGGGTGAGCATGAGGGGACATGCAGGCAGGCACTGGGTCACAGGGGACCACACAGGCTGGCACTGGCGAGGCAGCCCCATTGTTGCCAATCCAGGACGGGTTCTGAATCTGGGGACAATGAAGGGAGAGATGTCACAGGCCAGCTGGGAGGGGCTCTCACCCTTTTCACCTGCTTGTCATTACAATGAAACCCTTCTTAGGTATCTAACATTAGGATGCCCAGGGGGTTGGAGGTGAATTTATGTTTTAAACTTTCAATTCCCAGAGTAGATGCACACTCAACCTTTAGCAAGGACTGAGTTTCCAAATGTCTCAGGGTCCAGTAAAAGCATTACCCTGGATCAACCTGAGAGCATCTTGTGGGAGACACAGGCTCTGGGCTTGTAGGTTGGGGTGATAAGGGGATCAGTGTGGGGAGCAGGTATCTGAATGCTCCCNATAGGTCCAGGTCAATGCCTAAGGCTCCAAGACAGAACCCTTGAGGCTTCCCAACTAGCCCAGCAGTGAAAAGGTGGCCCCAGCCCTCAGGTAGGGTTCAATTATACATTTTCTCTTCCACTGAAATGACTGTAGTTCCTTCTCTATTCCCACCCCCCACTTCTGGCCTCACCTTTCTCTGGCCTCTAGGCATCTCTGAGGAAGTAAGTCTGAGGTGCAGAGGTCCCCGTTGCAGAGAGGACTATGCTCCTCTAAACTGTAATGCTAGCTTCCCAGTTGTTTCAGGCAGGCTTCTTCTGGCCTGCCCACCCCCAAGGGTTTGGGAAGAACTCAAGAAGGCCTTTAAAAGCACCAGGTAGACACCAGATCCTCAAGGTCCACAGGAACTTCTAATGGTCCCAAGAACTGCCTGCAGACTGACCATGTCCTGTTCCTGGCCCCAACATGACCCAAAGAGGGGACAATTTAGTCACCATCCCCTCTTGGAAATGGTCTAGGACCTGGAGTCTGTGGGGCAGGTGGCAGAGACAGGCAGGGTCTCTTGTTGGTTTCCTCCCTCTAGCTCTGAGCTCAGATGGCAGCCATCAAGGGCAAAGAGTGCGAGTGAGAGGTTGGCCAAGGGAGAGCAGAGGGAGAGGGAAAGAAAAGGGTTAAAGAATGTGACCAGAGGTGAAGCTGATATACTAGACACCCACATTCCTCGGCCTCACCTCTAGGGCTGCCCTCTGCCCCTCAGATCCTGGGGGAGCTAGAGGAGGGACAGAGCCGGCCCAGGTCAGGCCTGGGATGGACAGAGGCTATTGACAGCACCACACCCAGGCACACGGGAGCAGTGGTGCCATTGGCTGCTGGAGTCTCAAGACTTAGAGCTGGAGGCAGAGTGTGAACAGGAAGGAGACGTAATAGGTGAGGGGGGTCAGGGGCAGAGGGAGGTCATGAGAGAGGTGTCATGGGTGCAGTCAGCCAAGAGGACGTCTGCCCAGGAGCCCTGGGTACCTGACATCACTCACAATACTCCTTGTTCTGACTGATGGACAGACAGGAAGTTGCTAGAGAAAAGAAGGGAGACAGCAGGCAGATGCCTGAATATCCTGCCCATGCATGCTACCTTCCAGAAACCATGACCCTAGACCTTACGACAGTGTTATAGAAGAGCTGAAGTGGACACTTATATCCAATTCATAAGCACAGAAGCTGGGCCTCAGAGAGTTGGAGACACACACGAAGGGGCTCAGATTTCCATGTGCATTCCAACCTGGCCACAAGCCCTCGAGATCTCAGAACACCCTTCTTTAGGGTACCCTGAGTGACAGCCAACGCTCTGGAAGCACCTGGTCTTCCGTCTGCCAGATGCTTACCACAGCAGAGGAAAACACTGTCCCAACATTCTAGGTTTCCCATAGTCTGGGGCAAACTGAGACCTGGAGTCTCTGAGCCTAGTCCCCTCCTCCCTGCACCATCAGTGCTGGGGTCTAGGGTCAGAGGAGACAGCTGGGCAGGAGGATTTACCTGGGCATAGTTCTCAGCTCGAGTGAGGAGAGGCAGCTCGTAGGCTGTGGAGAAATGAGTCCGGACCTGCTGCATCTGCCCAAAGCGCTCCCTCTTCCGCCACTTGGCCCTCCGGTTCTGGAACCAAACCTACAGGACAAAGCAGTGGTCACAGGGCTCAGGCCTTGCTCTCAGGCAGGGAGCATTGCTCACTAACTCCACCAGCCAGGTGTGTGTGTTGGGGGCACAGAGAAAGAGTCAGCCTCCACCTTTCAATCATGTAGAATTGTCAGCATTGGGAAGGCTGTCTACACTGCACTAACCATAAGTGTGATTTGGGGCCTATATGCTCAAGCTTCAGATTCCAGAACAGGCAAGTGTTGTATGTGTATGCACACATGCACACGCACACACACACACACACACACACACACANCACTGCACTAACCATAAGTGTGATTTGGGGCCTATATGCTCAAGCTTCAGATTCCAGAACAGGCAAGTGTTGTATGTGTATGCACACATGCACACACACACACACACACACACACACACACACACACACACACAAAGGAACGCACACATAAATGAGGAGACAGAGAATGAGCACAAGCCATTGGTTATCTGTTTTCCTAGAGCTGTATATAGTCTGCTCAGGGTCACAGACCCCAGGAAGAATTCCATCAAGCTATGAAGACCTTTCTAGAAATTTCTTCCCTTAGCCCATCTCAAATAGTCCTGAGGACTTGTGGCTCTCTAGGGCCTGTCTATAGATGCAAATCTAGAGTACACATGTCCCTGCATCCTTTTGAGAGAAACCAAGTCTGCTCAGAACTTCCCTCAGGTGATGGTGGGTGAGGCCTTTTGGAGTGACAGCAGTCAGGAAAATATGTGTGGAAACAAGAGCTAGATGATGGAGAGCTGTATACACCAGCTTGGGGTGTGCCCTTAAGGACGCATTAGTAGGGGTGACTGCTGAATAGCCTATACAGGTTGACTGATGCTGGCCAGGTGGTACCTCTCTCTGAGGCATAGGTGCTGGGCCATTGACTTGACCAAGCACTCAGCCAGGAGAGAGGTCTCTGAGTCAGAGAGGTAAGTGTGGAGACTCTGGTGGGGTGGCTGCGAACCATTCAAGGCACAATGACAAGGAAAAGGGCAGGCTGCTACTCTAGAGGCCTTTACTGGTTCGGGACAGAGTGGAGGGTGAGGTCAGAGAGGGTGGGAGAGGAGATCAGTGGGAAGAGGACAGACGAGTTGCTCCTTAGAGGATGATTCCAGCAGCTTCTTCTGCACCTTCCAATGGACTCTATAGATTCTGATGTGCACAGGCACAGCTCAGCAATATGTGCTCAGTCTGTGGTCTGCAGGCCACATGCACCCCAAGACAGCTATGAACACAGCCCAGCACAGAAGTGTAAACTTGCTTAAAACACTTTTAAAAATATATTGATTTTGTAACCCAATTGCCTGGTTCTCAATCGTGAGCTTTGTTTATGACAATGTCCTATTGCAATGGCAAATGGTTGGACAAGTCTGTGCCACTGTGGTCTGCACCCAGACTGCTCAAGTTGGGCCCAGACCATGAGAAAGATGTTATTGACAGGCAGGGCAGAAGCTTCCCTAGCCGAGGCAGTCAGCTGTGCTTCTGAGATGGAGACAGGAGCATCCTCTCCATTGTCCTGTCTGTGAGCACCCAGACTCCTCAAGAACCATGGCAGAGGCTGTGGCCTGTGGGGCTTCTAGAGTATCTTTGAAAAGAAGGGCCTGTGGCAGTGCCTGCACCACCAAGAGCCTCAATTTCTACATCCTCAGAATGGGGCTGAGGTCTGGACTGATGTCCTGGTAGAGGTGGTGACGACAGATGGGAACACAGTGTGAAGTTTCTAGAGCACTCAAGTTGTTTGTTTATCGTTCCTGACCTCATTGTCTTGCTGAAGCAAAGTGGTCAAAATCTGCGGGATGTGTGTCTCTTTAGTGTTGGGTAGGGAGATTAGGTGCCTTTCCTCTCCAGCTCATCCTCCCATCCCTAATCTGACATATACACACATTTACACACAAACGTATCTATCTGGTTATGTGTGCGTGCACACACAAGTGTGCACATACGTATACACACATGGAGTGTCCTTCCTGTGACCTCCCTGGAGAGCAGCCATCTCCAAGGCTTAGGGTCTCAGTCCCTGCCCCAGAGCCTGGGGGAGGGGTACTTTTACTCTGGGGTGCAGACCCAGGATGCCCACTGGGAGGGAGAAAGGAGCACATGAGGGCTCTTCTGCATGGTGAAATGGGATCCCCCTTTATCAGCGGCTGCAGTGGGGGCTGGGGTGGGAGGGAGGAATCAGTCAGAGAAGGTTGTTTTCATTTCATGTTTAATTTCCTGCAGACTGAGCTCAGCCTTCCGCTCCATCCTCAGCCTCCCAGGGTTTTCTGGGGAGGGGAGGGCGCTAGAGGCACCAACATATACAGCTCTATTCCTTCCTCTCCTTGGGGGTGGGGCAGAGACAAGAGAAGCTGCTGCTGCTGCTGCTGTTGAAGTTTTGTGTCTGTGGGTTCCAGGTCCCTTCTGTGGTGGGGATATAGAGGTGGGTGATGTCACTGAGGGCTGGGAAACTGAGGACCCAAGGATGGCTGGGAGGGATCCAGAGCATAAGTTGGTGTCTGTCAAACAGACCTGGAATTGAGGGAAGGGGTAGGGTGAGGGATGGGATATAGCGCTTGAGGGGGTGGGGAGCCCCATTATCTGGGTAGGGGCAGTCAAGAACATTGTTTAGGGGAGGGAGTAGAAAAGGGTCATGGTAAGATTTATTTGATGGAGGTGGGAACAGAGTGGAGAAACTCAGCTCAGTGGGAGCTGGCCTGCCTGGGACCTCCTTTTTGGGACAGTCCTTTGTCCCTATCCTTTCCTATGTCTGAGGCCTGAGCTTAAATTCTGCTTTCCTGTCCCCCAGTCAGCTGAAGCTGTTAGCCTGGCTGACCTTCAATGTCCTCCCATCCTCTAGGAGNTCACATGGTACCTGGTGGTCCCTCTGTGCTCCAATCCATGTCTCTGTGCAGAGACTCTGTGTATCCTCCCATCTCTGACCCCCAGCTGTGCCTCTGTGCCTCAGGGCTGTGCAACCGACAGCAGGCTTGTCTCTACAGCCCCCAGAAGGAGAGCTCACCGAGGTCCCCACTGTACTTCCATTCTGCATGTCGTGCCCAGGACCACCCCGTTCCAGGGCCACCCGGGCCTGGCCCACTCAGCACAGGCCTCTCCGGAGGACCAGGCCGTTCAAGGAACCAACTGTCTTGGAGGAGGCCTCTCTAACCGCAGCCCATCTGGGGCCAGGGCGGGGTGGCCCAGGGCGGGGAGGCCTCAGTCTCATTGTCTTCAGACACCAGCTGTGGAGATTGGAATCCCAGACAGCAGAGAGAGGCCCTGAAGTCCCCTGGAGCAGGGCCAGACCCCAGGCTGCTTCCCATGAAGGACCATCTTGGGACCCCCCTCATGGCCCCCTCCTTGTTCCTGCCATCACTGTACACCAGGCACCTGGCTTGCCACCAGCAGAGTGTGGGTCCTGAGCAAACTCCACAGAGACAGGCAAAACAGTTCTAATACAGTTCTAGTACACCCCTGCACTACTCATCCCCACCCCCAGGGCACTGCCAGGCTCAGAGCTCAACCCAGAGGTTTGACGCACATGGAGATCCCACCCACCCTGCTGCTTTTGTGCAGAGAAAAGACTAAAAACAATCTGGCATGTGCTGGGAACGGCAAGCTGAAGAGCACTGGCCTGGAGCTGGGGAGTCCTGGATTCCAGGCTCAGCACCGCTTCTGCATCGCTGTTAACTCTGGGCAATCACTTCCCACATCTTGGCCATTCTTCCTCATCAAAAGATGATGTGATCTACTGTAATTCTATAACCTTCCTATTTGATAGGAATACATTTGATAATGTATAATTTGTAATATATCCGTATATTTGTGTATCTGTATTTGTAACATATCTGTTATATATTTGTATAATCTGCAATAATTTGATAAACAATAGATTAAGGTTTCCCTTTCTACCTTGGCTGACAGGAAGCTCGAGCTGAATTCGGACAATAATGAACCTTATCCTGGTGGGGTTTTTTTTGTTTGTTTGTTTATTTGTTTGTTTTAACACGATCACCTCATTTCTTGACATTGTTTCTGGTCTTAAACTAAAATAAATCTCTAATTGTAAATTTTCTCAGTGTTTTGGAAGTAGGCTTGTGTATGTCTGTGTGTGTCAACAAGGCAGAGTCCTGGCTGTGTAGCAGTGACCCAGAAACACTTGTTCTGTATCGTTGTCTGCTTTCTGATGAATGATACTTGAACTCTGCTCTGGACACTAGAGCTCATTTGAGAAGTGTGCAGATGGTGCTCACATGCACACAGGTACACACATACAAGCAGAGAGCAAGCAGGTTTACCCCATGCCAACGTGCTACCTACTGGCACTGTGGGTTTGCAACCAGTTACCCCTTTCTCTACCCCTCCTGCCCTGCCCCCAATCCTGGGCTGGAGCTGAGGCTGGATTCGGGGCTCCTCTGTGAGCTCAAATCTCAAGTAGGTGAGGTCTCATGGGGCATGAGATGGCCCTGGCACGGCAGTAAAGCCAAGCTGCTCTGTGATTCTTCATCAACCCACGAGACTGCAGCATGCCCCAGCAGCTACAGTATCTAAGGGCTGCCGGTTTCCTGGTAACCGTTTTACATTTTCTATGTACCCAGGTTAAATGGCAGATACTTCAGTGTGTTCAACAGAACTTGGTGAATCTGATGGACACTCATCTGATGCCTCAGAACCACCAGTAGAATAAAAGCTACAGTGTCCACGAGTCTGCCCATGATCACAAGACTCTGTTCTGACTCCCAGTGCCCATTAAAAGGAACATTCTCTTGGGGCTGTTGAGATGGTTCAGACTGTAAAATATTTGCCATGGAAGCAAGAGGACCTGAGTTCAGATCCCTAGAACCCACTTAAAAGAGTCCGGTATGGAGATGTGCACTGTATCCTCCAGCGCTGGCAAGTGGAACAGACAGGAGGCTCAATGGCTACCTGGTCTAGCCAAATCACCAAGCTCAGGATGCAGAGAAAAAAAGGACATTTTCTAAAAAATAAGATCAGGAGCAATTGAGGAGGACACCTAATGTCGACCTCTGGCCTACACACANCCATGGAAGAGTAACTTTGGTTGTGAGGACCCAGAGAGGAGACTGAACAGAGCTCTTTACAAAAGTACTGCCAGCTCATAGATCAGAGTGGAGAGGGATGAGAAGAGGGGGAGACATTAGCAAGCAGTTGTTTCTTGGAGACACACACACACACACACACACACAGACACACACAGACACACACTTTTACATATATCTTTCCCCACTTGCAAATACACGAACATACACACACATATACTTGTATGTGTATCTTCCCCCTTGCAAAACACATGAACATACACATATATAACACACACATACAAACACAGACACAGACACAGATACATACACACACACACACATTAAAATATATGTTAAAAACAGAAGGAAAGAACCCTCTCTACTCATACGTGTCAGGTTCCTGCCTGCTGGATAGGAACCCTCACGCTCCCTTCTTTCCATGCCTTGAGTGGAAGAGCAACCTGACTCTGGTGTTGATTTCATGTTAAACTGAGGCTTGAATGCTAGTGTGTGGGCTTGGTCACATGTGCTTTGGCATAGCGGGCTTCCACTTTCTTTGCTATGATTTCCTGCAGAGGAGGCACACCCTCTGGGCAAAGCAGGGCCGCTAGGCTGCACATCCTTGCTGCCTTTGTTGCTCAGCACCAATTAGCCTTCTCTAATTGGTGGGGACACAGAAGAGGAAGCAGGACAAGTGGAAGAAAATGATCTGCTTTGGTTGTGTTGAGCTGGATTGAGTTATAAAGGGCTATGTAGTGTTGTGTTGTGTTTAGCCGAGTCAAGCTGGGCTGATCAGTACTGAGTTGGCACACTGAGCTCTACTGGGTTTGTTTGGGCTGAATGGAGCTGTGTTTGGTGAATTGAGTTGAGTTNGTTGTCTGGTACTGTGTTGCACTGGGTTCAATTTTGTTGTGCTGAACTGGGTTGAATTGAGTTGTATGTGCCGAGTTGGGTTGTGTTGGGTTGGTTGAGTAATGTTGGATTGAATAGGGTTAGGGTGTGATGTTTTGTGTTGGATTGGGTTGTACTAGGTTGAACTGTGTATTGTGAATTGTACTGTGTTGAGCTGGGTTGTATTGGGCTGTGTTGGGTTGAGTGGGGTTATGTTGGGCTGTATTATTTGGGCCATGTTGCATTGGGTTGAGCTGAGCTGTACATGATGTGTTGTGTTACATTTTACTGTGCTATGTTCTGTTGCATTGGGTTGGGTTGTACCAAGTCTTACTGGGATGTGTGTGGTGAGTTGTGTTGTGCTGAGTTGGTTGTCCTGGGCTGTGTTGTATTATTGTGCTGGTTTTTATTGGGTTGTAGTGTGTTGTTGGGTTGGATTGTACTGGGTTAAAGTGTGTGTGCTGAGTTACACCTTGTTGAATTGGCTTATTCTGGGCTGTGTCATATTGATCTGGATTGAACTGAACTTGTGTAGTGAGTTGNGCTGTTTTGAGGTAGGTTGTACTAGTCTGTGCTCCTCTGCACTGGGTTGTGCTGTGCAGTGATTGGACCATGTTGTATTGAGTTGTGTTGTCCTGGGTTGGACTGACCTATGTATGGTGGGTTGCACTGCACTGAGTTGGTTCTACTGGGCTGTATAGGTGTACTGGGCTGAGTTNGGGTGAATTGGGTTTGGGTAGTGGCAGTGATAGGGCATCATATTAGCCATGATGACCAGGAGTCTCCTCAGAGGAGGCATGTTGATTGGGTCCTGAAAGATGTAGGAGGCAGCTATCCTAGACAGGCATGGGACTGTAGTATTCCCTGCTTCTACTATGGGGCCCTGAATGTCTGTGCCTTGTTCATCTCTAGTCTGAGAAACAAGCCTCCCAGAAGAGACCTGCCATCTCATCCTTAGGTTAAGGCATGGACTCACAGGTAGCAGCTTTCTCTTTCCTCTACAGGGCTTCCCTCTCTTGCCCNGACCCTGCAGAGCTGAATATAGTGGCTGAGCAGATCTACCATGACTGGGAAAGAGGCATTGGGGTGGTCAGATCCCCTCTTGGCTTGGAGGCTCTCCTGGGATGAGGAAAACCCTGACACAGCCCACAATAGTCAGTAGATCCCAGTTGCAACTGAAGCCCAAGGCCTAGGAGGCCCTGTGGGTCCCCTGCCTGTCACTCTGGCTGACCTGCACACGGGCCTCGGTGAGATCGGTCCTCATAGCCAGCTGCTCGCGCGCATACACGTCAGGGTAGTGTGTCTTCTGGAAGACTTTCTCCAGCTCCTCCAGCTGGTAACTGGTGAAGGTCGTGCGGTTCCGCCGCTTCTTGCCTTTATTGCTCTCAGAGTCGGTCTTTTCCAGGGGGCTTGGGATGTCAGCGCTAGCCCGGTCCTGGGGCCCCTTGGCCCCTGTCTCCTTCACACTGAGGTAGCTGTTGTCCATGCCCACGGGTTCAGAGTCAGGAGGCAACTCCGGCTCACCCAGGTTGCTCTCTTTGGCTGAGGGAGAGAAAGGAAGGTTAGAAAGAGTTGAAAGGAAGGTTAGCAAGGGAGAGGGGAGAACACACTTTTCCCTTACAGAGGAACACTGAGTACCAGGTCAGGAGAGTCAAANTTCATATCCTAGCTTTTCATCAGCATGCTGGGTGACTTTGGGCAAGTCACTCTCACCCTCTGTGGTATCATCCTTAAGTGGTTCCCTTCTGGCACCAATGTCATGTAGCTCTGGGTTTGCCTGTCTGACCTTTGTGACTTTCTCCTCACTCTGTGGATATGAAACTCCTCCCTTACAGCCAATATCTCTTTGGGCATTGACCCAGTGACTACCTGACACAATACTGAGGTTCCCTGAGGGAGGAGAGAACTTGTTCAACCACACTAGATGTGATGGGAGAAAGACCAGCNTTGGGGCACACAGTGTGGTTCCCATGGAGTTCAACAGAGAAGCCTTGAAGACTATCTCAAGACTGAAGTGTTGAGAGACCCACCCCTCACCCCTCACTCCACTGGTAACAATGGTCTCACTGCCCACAGAGGGGCTTTTAGGAGGTGGGTTTCACTGCAGCATGGATGCTTGCTGGGGTCCCTTCCACNAGCAGCAGCTGCCACTGTCTACCACAGCTGTTCAGGCCCTCACCTCTGAGGATCCTCTCTTTTGGGCCACAAGGAATCATTGCAAACACAGCTCGCAGCCTAGGCCCTTACTACTACCTGCTGACAGAATGGGACCCCCATGGTAGATTCCTGGAAGCTCAGAGCTACAAGAAACCAAGTCAAACCATGCAGGTCAAGAGTGAGGAAGTGAAGACCAGGCTAGGAGAGTGGGAGCTGCTGGCCCATCCATCCATCTGGGTAGACACACTTGCCTCACTATGGCATAGGGTTCAGAACCTCGGCTCCAGAGCTAGGCACCAGGGTGTGTCTGCCATACCTCTGGCTCTACAGCTCCATGTTTCTAATGAACCCCTGTGTGGCTCAGTTTCCCCTCTGTAGCTTGTGGGTGAATGAAGATACCCACGGGATATTCCTTATGGCTTGTGAGAAAGGGATGGGCATTCAGCCAGCTGGCTGTATAGCCTTCCACCATTACTGGCTTCTACTTCTAGTCTGGCCTTGCAGGCTTACAGGCCCTGCCAGCACTAGAGGAATATGACCCAGGACAAATCCTCCATGGGAAAAGTCCCTGGGGTGCAGGCACGTGTGTAAAAGCACCATGGGATGGGAATCAAGAAATGTCTCCAGATGTGGGGAGCCCCTTTGGGGCTCTATTCCTTATCTGAGACTCAGAGAGAAGGAGACAGGTTCAATGAGAGAACAGGTCAATGAAATGTGGAAGGAGATTGTGGAAAATCCTTCAATACACTTAAGTTCTGTCCACTTACACCAAGCACCACCCATCTGACCCTCTCTTTCTTCTTTTGGAAACAGGTCATGCAATTTGCATTTTGGATCACAGTGATGCATCTAGCCTTGATCTTCTGATGCCATCCAGATAGGGAATGGGGNGCTGACNTTTCAGGTTTACCAACCTCCCTGTGAGCATTAGGGAAGGTGAGAGGGACTTTTTGCTTCGGTCAGTCTCCCTCCAACTCTGTGGCACTGAAGAAAGGAAGGAGAGGGGAGTTTGCCCAGTNTAGGCCTGAAAGCAGCTCCTGAAAGGCCACTCACAGCGTCAATGCCACAGGGGTGGCTGACCCACCCACAGGCGTCACAAATGACAGCCATGTGAGCCCAGCTTACACAGTGGGCCNTGGCTTTGGTGACAGCATTGTGTGAATTGCAGCTGGCAGCTGGGCCAAGAGCTTCCAGCAAAGATATTTATCTTCCTGGCAGACAAATAAGTTTTATGTTTTGGGTTTTTTTTTTC
>LZPO01044513.1:160700-174142 GCA_001675575.1 Neotoma lepida | reverse complement strand
AGCTCACCAAAAATAAACATTCCTCTTGTGCAACTTCCTGGCAGCCAGGCCAGGGGAGACGGCCACCACCCCTCCTGGCCTAGCCTTGCTCCTCAGGCCCATCATTGCCCCATGGACCCTGGTAGTATCTCCAGGCATCCAGCCTGGAGCTGGGATCACCCCATGGGAATGGGGGCCAGTTGAGGGCAGCTACATAGAAACCAGAGTTGGAAGGACCAGCCCCAGCTTCTCATTTAAACTGAGGAAAAACAGGCTGGCTAGAAAAAAAGAATACTTCTTAATTATCCACAGAACACAGCCTCTGCTCCTGGGACTGCCCTCTTGTCTAAGTATGGGCATGGGACCTGTTTCCAGGGAGAAGAAATCCAAGGCCTCTCAGCACCCAAGAGTCCTGCCCCTGAGGACAGGGGACTAANGTGCAGTTTAAGGCACCCTCCGTATGGAGCTAGTTCTTGGCCTAGCAGGAGAAGATGGCAGAGTGCCCAGTCTTCTAATGAGAAGTAGGGTCTTCCTCTGCCCACATCCAGCCACCCACTGGATCAAGTGTATGGGAGACAGGGAGACTGCAAGGCGTGTACTGAGATCACAGCCCNGGAGGGACGTGCCTGCTCTAGGCCCCATATCTGTCAATATTGCCATGTGTGGGTATGCAGATGCACATGGAGGCCAGAGGGCAGCCTCAAACGCTGTTCTCAGGAGCCATCTGCCAAGTTCTTGGACGCAGGGTGCTTCACTGGTCTGGGGCTTGTTCCACTAGGCTGACTGGATACTGAGCCCCAGGGATTCACCCGTGTTCACCTCCTCAGGGCTGGGATCACAAGCACATCCCACCATACCCAGCTGTTTTAGGTGTGTTGTTGGGTTCTCACCTCACACAGGTGTGACAGGCACTTTACCAACTGAGCCATCTCCCCAACCCTCAAGGTCAATTTTTAAAANTGTTTATTTTATAAGAATGTGCATCATATGAGTGCCTGGGAGTTATGGAAGGTTGAGAACCACCATGGGGGTGCTGGGAATTGAACCTAGGACCTCGGTAAAAGCAACAAGTACCCTTAGCCACTAAACCATCTCTCCAAACCCTCCAATCTTTTCTTTCCTTTTTCATTTAAAACAATTTTAAGTTTGAATATATTCTGATCATATTCCTCCCCTCCCCCAAGTTCTTCAAGAGCCTCTTCCCATCCCTACCCACCCAACTTTATGTTCTTTCTCAAAAACAAACAAAAACTCAATACAACCAAGAAAACAAAATAAAACACCACCCAAAAAGAAAAAAGGGGAAAAAAAAACTCCAGTAAACTGTAACCAAATAAAAGCACACACCACAAAACACCTGTGGAGTCTGTTGCATGTTTGTCAACTACTCCTGAACACAAGGCCTGCCCTGGAGTGGTGGATCTACCCAGTGTCACTCCTTTAGAGAAACTGATTTTCCTTCTCTCAGCAGATATAAATGACAGCTCAGTTGTTAGATTTACCCTAGTCTCCAGACCAATTTTGATCACTCATTCTCTTGCTTTAAATGCTGAGGCTGGGTCCCTACTCAAGACAATAAAGGAAAATTCTCCCAAGTTCTGTAGCCATACCTACCTTCTCAGAATGGCAAGCCTGATCCCTCAGATACCTAAGGTCAGAGACTCCCACCATCTCTGTCTATAAGCTCCCTCCACCTGTAGCTCCAGAAGCCAGCCCATGTTTGTCCCCTGGNNATCCGGTTCACTGCTCCTGGTCCATCTTTCAGGGCCCTTCCTCAACCCAGCCCCCCGGGACCATGGGACGCAGCTCCTCCGTCTGAAGTATGCCATCTGTCTACCTTGATGGCCATGGCTGCCACTACTACCCCTCATATGCTCCTCAGTAGACAGGGTCTGTTTGGGTTAGNTGGGGTCCAGGAATGAGGAGGGAAGCATGTGGGGCTCTGTGTGAAGCCAGTCAAATGATCCAGAGGAGCTGGCTAAGGAAGTGGCCTGGGTTAGGCCTAGTGTATTCAGAATCTAGCTCATCCTGGCCATCCTCATCAATGAGATGGGTCGAAAATCCCTGGCTCCACAGTGTGAGTCTGATTACTCCTGACCAATGGGGGCCGTTGTCCTCCATGGGTCCCCACAACCCTCACCTCTGACCATCTGCTCAGAAAATCTTTCCTTCCAGGTGGCCTGCAGCTACTTTCTCAGGAAACCCCCACCCCCTGCCCCAGCCAAAGCCAGCCCTCTATCCTCCACTCAGCTCCCATGGCCTGGGGTTTGCTGACTAGCTGTGAATGAAGCCCTCATTGTCTGACTCCCTAGTGGAGGAGCAGTGCCCCAAGGAGAGCATCTTGTCACTTGCCCTACCTCAGCTCGTAGCATAAGAAGGGACAGGCCCAGATATGCAGGGAGAGGCTGTGGAAGAAAAGATGAGTCATGGCCAAGAGACTCTAGAGTGCTCTCTCTCCATCCAGCCACCATCCACACCTGTGTGCCATGACCCCACGGTGTACTTGCAGAGCGTTGTTGTTGAGAAGGTAAAGGGACCAGGCATGAATCAGGCACATGAAGAATCGAGTAAAAGCATGCCACTTTCAAGGCTGATGTCTCATGTGACTGGAGGTGACTGAGGAAAAGCAGGCAGAAGAAAAGCCGAGATGGGACATTAAGGGGCATTCCTTTCCACATAGCAAGCAAGTAGGACCAGTAGGGAGGGGCCAGCATCTAAACCAGTGGCTCTCAACTTTCCTAATGCTACAACCCTTTAATATAAGTTTCTCATGTTGTAGTGACCCTTAACCATAAAATTATTTTCATTGCTACTTCATAACTATAATTTTGCTACGTTATGATTTGTAATGTAAATATCTAATATGCAGGATATCTGATATGTGAGCCCTGTGGAAGGGTCGTTTGACCCTCCCACCAAAGAGGTCATGATCCACAGGTTAGAACTGCTGATCTAAACCATCACCCACCACCTACCAGACAGCAGCTCCCTCTGCCTCAGACAACCACATTGCACAAGAGAAGTGGCCTCTGGGGGCGCCATTTGCCCAGCTTTGGAGGTCCTTCACTGCCCTTTGGCCCCAGTACTGGAGTAGGCTGAGGAGCAACAGAGCCCAGCTTGAATCCAGGCCACCACTAGCAAGGCTGCCTTTTCCCCCAGACTTCAGGGGACACCCTGCATGGATTCTACACTGGTTGGGTGTCTTCCTTCCCAAATCAGGGAAGGAGCCTTTTGTGGGTGTGTCCTAGGGTCAAGGCAGTGTGCAGAGCCTAGGGTCATCCTGACCTAAGGCTTCCTCAGTCNATCCACCCCTCCCCCAATGGCTTGGAACTCACTATGTAGATCAAGCTGGCCTCCAGCTCACAGAGTGCTGGGATTAAAGGCATGCACCACCATGCCCAGCAATCAGACCCAGGCTACCCAGAAAAGGGAGATAAGGAGTGACCACAAGTGGATGTCCAAAGTAATGCCGGATCAAGAAAGGTCTTCCCTCAGTGCTGTCAAAGGCTCTTGAACAATCCGAGACCAGTGTTATTCCCATGGACCATTTTTGACAGGTGAGGAGCCAGAAGCAAGAGCTTCCAGGTGGGCCACAGACCTCTTCTGGGAACCAGCTGCCCCAAACTGATCCCACTTGGTGTCGGCCATTGGGTTTCAGCTTGTGAAACCAAGAAAGTGGGAAGTTCACCTTCATTCCCTTAACCTTTACCGCTTGTCCTTGGTCAGCTCAGTCACACCCCTCCCATCTAGGGTCATCCAAAGCTCTTGAGAAATTTCTAAAGGTGTGTGTGTGTGTGTGTGTGTGTGTGTGTGTGTTTTCTTTCTTCTTTTTTTACTGTGATTGTGTTTGGGAACACATCGGGAACCTCTTTGTGCATCTGTCTGTTAGAAGATGTGAGCCCCAGGTTATGGGCACAGGCCTGCAGCTGGGGATGGCTGTGGGGGACACGCTCCCAGTTGCTTGGAGGAAGGTTTGTGAGTGTGCAGACATGTGTATAGCTGTGTGTCAGTATGGATAGGTGAGTGTGTGGACCCGGGTAGAATGTATGTACGTGTGTGGCTGGGCATAGGCAGTGCATATGGAGTGTANGGCTACAGGGTCTGAGTAATTTTATCCTCCATGGTTTTGATTACATCTATTTTCCCTCTAAACATCTGCTTTGTGGGGGACATGCCACTCGCTCTGTTCCCGGGTGAGCTGGCCCCACACACCCTGTGGCGGAGTGCAGAGCACCGATGTAATCTCCTTAAACAAAACAGGCCAGCACGGGGCCCTTTCATGCTATTTAAAGGGCACTGACTAAACCCACCGCTGTCCAAACAGTCCTGGGGGGCTGGGGCAGAGGCTAAAGGTTAGCCATTGATCACATAAATCCTCACCCCACCTCATCTGCCCCTGGGTTCTGTCCAGAGGTCTTTAGCTTAGCAGGCAGCTTGGGAAAATAATGCCAAAGGGGAAGAAGTACCCAGGCGACATGTCAGCAAAAGTCACAGAGAATGCATTTGTGTANGCACTCGAGAGGCTGTGAGTCTAGAGGGGAGAGAGTATGCCAAAGAGTGCTCAGGCTAGTTGGGGACAAGGCACCTCATTCTGGGCATCCTCCAGTCAAAGAGCCCTATCGAAGAATGAGACCCACAGACCAGAGGAGGTGGAGGGTGACAGGTGAAATAAATGGACTGAGTGTCCCAGGATATGGGCACTCAGGGGAAATAGTGAAATCTGTATTGGGTGTGAAGTTTAGTTCATAGTCATGCTTTTTTAAAAGTGGCGGTTTATTTGAGTAGGCAGCTCAACAAGGAAGACACACNGGTAGCCAATAAACCTGGGGACAGCCAGGCCACCACTACTGCTACTGAGCACAAAAGAAAAGCGGCTGAGGATCCTCCACACACGGTGGAGATACAGAAATAGGAACTAGTGGCGCTGGTCACCGTGATTGCGACAGCGTCAGCAGTTTCTTATGTGATTACACCTACATTCAGGCCTGGCCCCAGCAAGCCCGCAGCTCAGCAACTGCCCTAAAGAAATGAAGATTCATTTGTAAGGGGCAGAGAGCCAACGCTGGTGCTGTGTTTGGCTCCAAATGCCCCCAAAGGCTTGTTTGTGTCATGTGTATCAGAGGTTTGGTCCTCATCTTGACAGTGCTGGAAGGTGATGGAAGCTTCAGGAGCTGGGGTCATTAGAGGGGTGTGAGTGGATCTTAGATGCTGGGGATGTGTCCTTGAGAAGGGTTATGGGACACTAGTGTCTCCCTCCTCTCCCTTTCTGCTTGCAGCTTCTTCTGCATCATGCTCCTGCCCTGAGGAGCAGCATCACAGACCCAAAGCAGCACAACCAACTGTGGTATGAATTCATACTATAGAATAACATTTTAGCACATAGAATGATGCACAACTCTGACAAGTAAATCCCACCCTGCCTCATGGTTTTCTTTCAAGACAGGGTTTCTCTGTGTAACAGCCTTGGCTGTCCTGGGACTCTCCTTTTAGACCAGGCTGGACTTGAACTCACAGAGATCTGCCTGACTCTGTCTCTTGAGTGCTGGGATTAAAGGTGTGTGTCACCATTGCCCAGCCNTAAATCTCTTTTTTGACAAGCGATAAATAAAAGTGCTGGGAATGTGTTGGTCTAGAACCTCCAAAACAGTAGAACCTTTTTCTTTGTCATGGGCCTTTTGTCACAGTCACAGAAAGCTGAGTAACACAATGAAAGTCCTTTAGCAGGTGAATGGTAAGCAGCTTGAGGAACACTTGGTGGAATAGCATTCATTAATGAAATGAACCATGGACACCGGGATTTGGGGAGTCTCAGAAGCACACTACAGTGTGTAGAAGAACCAGCTTGAGAAAGCACACACTGTGCAGCTTCATTCAGTTATCACATGAGTTTGGAAAAGGTAGAAATGGAGGAACAGAGGGCAGATGGTTGGCTGTCAGGGTGTGTGTGTGTGTGGAATTTGTTGTTGACCAAGAGATCTCATTGGTGTGAAAGACTGTCCTAGAACTATATGATTGTGCCTTGTGATGGTGGCAATGGCAAATCTGTATGGGGATGCATTAAAATTCTACATATTTACACCAAACTTCATTTCACACTATGTTATTTTTATGGTGTGAAAAATGTAACTAAAGAGAAAATACAAAATGACATTGAACATCATTTGACATACCTTCACCCCAAAGTCCCACTTCAAGGGTCTAAGTCTAAAGAAGCAATTAACACTGGACCTAAGGAGAGAACAAGAGGCCAAGTTCGTCAGGCTATTGTCTGCTGTATGGAAGAAAGCCGAGGTTAATCAAAATAACCAGCATAAAGGGTGTTCTTCCCGTATGTGACCCCGTGCAGTCTGTACAGCCTCTTTGTTTGCGTTTAACATGAATTATTGTACATTTATCTGTTTGCTAATTTTTCCTTTGTTCCTATTGTCCCCCTCCCTCTCAGAAAGCAGGGATCTTTCTTCACTGCTTCCACACAATCTTAGAATCACACTGGGAACACATTAGTTGTGCAGTAAACACCTGAGGAATGAATGACTGAAACCCGTTTATAGAACGGGTTTGGCAAGTGGAAAGTCGTGCACCTCTGTGAAGCTTCCGGTTGATAAAAAGTGGGACAAGCATGGAGTGACTACCATTAGAAAACACTAAAAGCTTTCCAGAAGTAGGAATTTAAGTATTCAGGCTCCCCCCCTTTGTTGGTCTGTTTTGTTCTGGCTGCCTTAAAAGACCATTGTATTTGTTCTGTGGGACTGGGTAAGGCTCTTATCTGAAGCAGAGACTTGGGATTCCCAATGAGGTCTGTGCTGACAGGGAGCTGACACTGCTGTGGGCTTACGGGAAGTGAGAGGCCTGGGTGGAACAGGGTGGGAGAGAGCNGAGAAAGGCCCCTGTTATGTGGGGATGGCACTGTCCTCCCAGCTGGGCCCTGATGAACTCCAAGCCAAGGCCTCTGGTGACTGCTGACTCCCAGCCCTCAAGCCCAGTCTAGATCTCAGAAGATTCTTGGCNTGCAGCTTTATACTCCTTGAATACAGAATATAATCCTTGAATCCTAAGACACAGGCACCCATCATGCCACAACCCACGGCAGAGGTTCCCTCTAGCTCCCAGGGGCCTCATTCAGATGTCAAATACATGACAGGGTGTCCCTTGAAACAGTATGTCTATATCAACAGTGAAAACCTTTTAATGTAAGAATACCCCAAGGGCCTGGGGAGATGGTTCAGCTAGGAAGGTACTTGCTATGTAAGCAGGAGAACATGAGTTCAGTCCCGGCACCCCATAAAAACAGGGGCAGGTGCACAGGCCTGCGATCCCAGCTCTGGGAAGGCAGAGGCAGGAGGAGTTCTAGGGTTCACTGGCCAGCCAGCCTAGCCAATGAGTGATCAGCCAATCAGTGAGAGACACGTCTCAAGAACTAAGAACACACTTCTGCTTTCCACATGGGTGTGCACCAGGACACACCAGCACACATGCACACATATACAAACATATACACATAGTATTAAAGGCACCCGAAGCTAGGTGGTGGTGGCACACACTTTTAATCCCAGCGCTTGGGAAACAGAGGCAGGTGGATCTCTGAGTCCCAGCCCAGCCTGGTCTACAGAGTGAGTTCCAGGACAGTCAGGGCTATATATAGGGACCCTGTTTAAAAAAAAACATATAAACACCCCAAATATTGATACACGGAATGATTCCTTCTGTATTTGACATTCAAATGTGATCGAACATCACGGTTTTGTTTTCATTCTGCTAAACTGCCAACCTCACTGTGACTTTNGGGGATCTGTGAGGGACTCCCTCTTGATTCACCAACTTTCATCTGTTCAACTGCTCCACATGGCCACTTCCACCCCCACCATGTGCCTTGGGCCTCCTGCCTCTGCAGCCACCCTCCTTCTGCCTAGCATCTAGCCGAGGACTGCTGTCTCCTGCACATCTGTCTTCCTGTGACTTTTTTGGATTTTTGCCCTTATCACACTATCCTGGGTTCTCTATGGAAAGTTAAAAAACAATCAAGTCAAAAGCCAGAGGGTGGGGGGGCCTTTAACACTTGTACACACGAACACAGTGGTTTTGTAAAAGCCTTTCTAACCCCACGCTGCCCTGAGTCTCTTCTCCTACTGCATAGACCCCTTCTATTTTATGTAACCTGTCCTCTGCTGCTGGACCCACAGCTGTGCCTGGGAGAGANGATGGCAGGGTTGAAATGAGGATCTGAAGTTTCAATCTCGTTTCATTCACAGTGATCACCTTAAAGCAACTCCAAGAAGAAGAGAGTCAGAATTATGTTATAGCTGCATCTCCTGGCCTCTGGTAAACACAGCTAATCTGCCTTCCAGAAGTGAGCCTGTGTGCCCAGCCATCAGCTGTATCCACCCCCCCCCTTTAGGGTCACTATAGACCATTTTTAAAATCCTTGACAAGGTGCAGGATGAAAGCAAGGTCTCTGCTTCATTTACATCTCCATTGCTAACCTAGAGAAATCTGTTTTCTGTGTGTCTTCTGCTCTAACTGCCTTTACCCAGGCTCAGCCCGAGGTCACTCTCCTTCTCTGATCCCAAGGTTGGGCTGAGCTCTCAAACACTTGCTCATACAGAACAGAATCTGAGCCTGATAGGTGTGCTCAGGACACACCCCTAAAATTTGTGCCATGAGTGTGGGGTGTGTGCATAGAACACCTGGGCTCCTGCTATGCTAGCTCTGGGTCCCCTACAGGGGCTGGACTCCCCACCTCAGCACACACTGCCTGTGTGGATGCCCCATGGGGCTAGAAGAGACCTTTTGAGAAGGAGCACAGAGAAACCAGCTGTAAAAGGCAGGCATGAAGGACCCAAGGTGGCTCTGTGGCTGCTTGACCCTTGAATAAATCTCTGGGCTAACAGTGAATGTTTCNTCAGTTCTGTAACTCTGCATGAATCCATGCCACTAGGAGGGCAAAAAGGCCCTGTGGAGGTCCCAGTCCCATGGGTAGCCAGCACTGGGAGGGGTCTCCAGGCAGCTGCTAGCCTTCAGGGCTGGTTCTGTGTCAAGATTCTAGGTCCAACTATCAGAGGCCAAGAGCAAGGCTGCAGTTTCACACAGTTACCACTAAGAGGCACTGTAGTTCCAATAAAGTGTTTCTGGGCCGGAGGCAAGCGGGTTGGGGCCCCCACTCCTTAAAGTGGTTTGAAGACTGTTGCCTGGAAGGATCTACCAGTTCAGCAGGTATTCAGCCCTACTGTTCACCAGCCACAGTGCCATCTTTACTAGGGGTGCAAGGATGAGCAAGGCAAGTCCCAGCACTACCTAGAAGAGATCTTGCCTCTGCTACATCTCATAGCTCATTTCACCACTTCCAAAATCCCAGATGGGCAAAATGAGGCATGGGATAGAGACCTGTTGAATATCGCTGGCATCTAAATGACAGGCCTGAGACCTGGGCTTGGGATCTTCAGGGTCTGTTGGGCAGGTGCCTTGGTAGGACGGGTGTCTGGTGGGACAGTTGTCCTGATGANATAGGGCTAGACATTCAGAGACCAGGACCAGGAGGAAGGGAAAGAGGTTGGGAAGTGTAGGAGGCCAGTTCCTCCCATCTGCCTGAAGGAGGACCTATCACATCCCATCTCCATGCTAACACTGACTAGGCTGTCCTGTGCATGAGACCAGTGTCACTGCCTGCCAGGGACCTCAAGTGTAAACTTGTGTCAGCAGAAGGGCATCTGGGATCCCCCAGGACACTCAGCAGCTTTTCCCTATGTCTGAACCTTTATCAAAATGGAAAGCTTTTTATGAAGAAATGATATATGATGGTCAGTAGGAAGCTGACCTTATCCAGGATCTCATCACAGAAGGTACTCCACACTGCTTACTTAGCACAGGGCCTGGGCAGGTGTGTAGTGAGTGGCCTTCCGGCACAGTGTCCTCAGCCTCCAATGCCTGGTCTCCATGTCCTCAGCAGAGCCCAAGGCTGATGCCAGCTCCAAAGCACACCCCCCACCCACCCAGCTCTCTGAGAATCCATCTCACCCTGTCCTTCAGAGGCCATCTCACCACTTCCTTCAGCAGTGACTTTCAGGCCTGTAGGCTACAGCAGTTTTTGAGCAAAGGGCATGCTGCTATTGGAGCTGAGAACTAGAAAAAGACTCTGAATCTATCAGGGTTTCTATTTGCTGGGCTGGTAAGATGGCTTAGTGGGCACAGGTGCTTGCTGCCAAGTCTAACGACCTGAGTTCAATCCTCTGAACCTATGCAGTATGAGGAGAGAAAAACAACTCCCACAAATTGTCCTGACTGCCACACACATACCATGGCATGAGTGCCCACACACATATACACACAAAATAAATAAATAGAAGGGGAGGTGGAGACGGGTGGATACCTGGGCTCTTTGGTCATCTAGCCAAATCAGTGAGAACACAACCCACTGAGAGACCTTGTCTCAAAAAGCAAGGTGTCTGGCCTCCATATACACATGTGCACACACACATACACACAGGGCCATAGCCTGATGGAAGGCACAGACAGGAAACAAGTGCCATACAGTTGTCACAGGGGATTCCAGGTAAGTGAGCATTGTGTCCTTCTTGGACACCAAGGTCCACAAGAAGGAGGGCTGGCTGCTTGAGGTTGAAAAGGTCAAGGAGATCTTTGAACTGGGGACTAAAAAGCCAACAAAGACTCCAACTAGCCTATCAGCTGCTTTCCTGGGAGTTTCCCAGATCCTGCAAATAAGGGCCCAGCTCAGGCCTCGAAGCCCAAGCTCTGCGTGCCAGCTTGTGAAAGCTTGTCTTCCTACATCTAACCTTGTGGGCTGTCTGCTCACTGCTCGCTGCCTCTAAACTGTGTGGTCTTGAGTATGTCCCCAAATGCCAGTAACTTGATAACCTAGATGCTGTGTTTCCTCTTGCAACAGAAGAAAGCCTACATCCCTGACAAAAAGGAGAAGTTTAAGTCCTGTGCAATATGAAGGAATGAGAAGGGTCACGGATAGGACAGGCCCAGGGTTATCCCCTGATTCTGTCATCCTTTGCTCCCTCAGCCACCCATTCATTCACCCAGCATTTCTGGACTACCTTAACAAGCTGGGGAAAGTTCCAGGTGACAGGAATGGAAAGCATGATGGCTCCTATCTCAGGGAGGAAGGCTGTGGAGGTACGAGGTGGCAGAATGAGAAGGGCAAGTCACATGACCTAGGTGACAGAGTAGATTACCAGGGCAACCTTGATTGATGCTCGGGGATGCTGAGGCTACCATGTGCTGAGGGGACCAGCTTGAGGTTCTGCCTAGCTAGCCTCACCATACTAAAGATGTTGACTGTCCCCACCGGAGAAATGGCAGAAGCAAAGGAGGGGCTAAAGAGGCTCCCAGGCTATCCCTCCACTCAGCCTCCAGCAACAATTGTGTGCCTTAGCTTCCTTGACTGTGAAGCAAGGCTAAGCAATCTACATCCCAGAAGGCTGTGAGGTTGAAATGAGGCAGAAAGCATGGATTCGTATCCCTTGCCACCAGAAATCCCCGAGGGCACATAATAGAGCCTAGGGAGTCCACAGGGCTGCAGGAGGGAAGGGAAGCTCCCTCAGCNGCAGGAGCATCCACACCTCCCAGTCCTTCCCTGATGCCTTCTCTTCTGTCCAAATCTTTCCAGCTCCAGCTTCCTGGACATGTATGGACCATAAACCTCTGTGCAGTGTGGCCCCCAGGGTCCCCTTCAACCAGAGCTCATTTCACATCTGTGTAGCGGGTCCTCTGACAGGTGAAACATCTGTGACTGCTGTAAATTTTTAGAACATTTTAAACTGTTATAAAAGCCAGGCATTGAATGTCCATCCCTTTCGTTACATACACTTTGTTATATATATATATATATATATATATATATATATTCCTGGCAGCTTCCTGCCTTAGATAGATCCCTTGCTTCAGGCAAGGAAGATACCTTACCAGCTTCCATGGCCTCTCCCTGCCCTGTGTCTGTCTTTAAACACCTGTAGAGTGACAGACTCTGGTGTAGCTGGGTTTCCAGCCTTTGGAGGAGCCATATCAGTCTAGAAAGAGACTGCTTCTCTTACTGGTGCCCAGCTTCCTTTCTGAAGTGTGGTTGTCCTATGGCAAAGAATCGCTGACAAACGGGTGGTGGGAAGACCTTTTCTCTCTTGGATGGGAAGAGGAAGTCATGGCTAAATCCATTGCAAAGCTGCTATTTAATTTTCTGAGGTCTAGGAAAGACCATTTGGTATTTGATTTCAAAGAAATCTCACGAGGGAGGTGGTTAAGTGGATAAAGCCCTTGCTTCACAGGCATCAGGACCTGAGTCAGTCCCCAGAACCCATGCAAAAGCTACTGGGTAGACAGGACTGCAGTCATGAAAGCTGATTTTCCAGGCAAGCTAACTAGCTGGACTAGCTGGAACTGGGAGCCCTAGGTTTGGCAAGAGACCCTGCCTCGATCAATAGAGTGTGGAGCAATTAAGAAGGCACCTGACATCAACTTTGGGCAACACACATGCATGAGCTCCTGTACACAGACATGCACACACATGTCCACACACATCACACATGTATGTATGCAAAACATCTGACTTCCACACACATGCTGTGGCATGTGCACTGTCACATACACATCATACACAAACACATGCATGCATGTATACACACACACACACAAATAAAATAGGTTTTAGAAATTGCACATGCTACCTTCCTGCAGACTAGGCCCAGCAGACTGTGACTGATCACTTGGGCTGATGCTTAGGCAAGGGAGCCTTTTCTTCTGGGGCCCAGTGCCTGCAGCCTGAGGCCTGGTGGACTCACACTGATGACTGGGCAGGAGACAGTCATGCAAGTGCCTTTTCTGGGAATAAATGTTACACAAGAGATCTGACAGCGTGGAGCCTGCAGGGGGAGGGTCACAGGCTTCCTTCCTGGGAATCCTCTCAGCACACAGGGGGGAGGTTTCGGACATGAGGCTAGTGACATGAGCCTACATCCTTATTAGAGTTAACTGAACCCAGGAGCCCCCAAATGGCCAGGATTTTAGGGGGCACTTCTGGAACCCTGGCCTGCAACTCTCCCCTCTGCCCTCCCTTATCAGCTCTGGTTCCTGAGAAACAAATGTGTCCCCGAGTTGACTCTCTGTGGCCAATACTGACCTGAAGGCAAGAAGAGAGACAGAGTGACCCATGGGTTTCCCTGTGCACCCTACTACTCTGAACTTCACATGAGAAAGCCCTGCTGGGCACAGACAGATGGAATGGACCAATACAAGAGAATAGACATCTTAGAGGAAAGCTGTCAGATGCCTGGATGAGCAATTCTGAAACAGCGTCTCAAGACTACTCTGTGGAGAGACAGCTGTCTTTTCTTCTGGGATGCCAGGAACCAAAAGCCCACACACAGATGCAGCTAAGTGCCCATCTCATGCTGGACCCAAAGACTGACACAAAATGAATCAAAGACCTGACCTGAGTCCAAACGGCAACA
>LZPO01044513.1:148794-160610 GCA_001675575.1 Neotoma lepida | reverse complement strand
GAAAAGGGTGACGAAAGGGGAGAATGGTAAACTAGGCTTTATCAAAATGAAAAACTTTTATCAAAGGACAGCATCCAGAGAGGCAAAGATGGCCCACAGGAGGAGAGGCTTTGTGATACTTATAAACCATCTTTTTTGAAAAGAGATTATTATCCAAAATGCTTAAAAATTCTTCTATGGCTCTGAGTGTGGCTCAGAGGTAGGGCACACACATAGGACACTGGGTTCAATACCTACTGCCACAAATAATAATAAGTCCTCCCACTTAACCACAAAAACATTCAAACAAGCAGATTGAAAAATTGGAGAAAGATCTGGGATAGATAGTGAAATTACACAGATGGCTAAGAACGTATATGGATAGCCAGGCACCAAAGCACAGATTCAAATGAGAGTAGGGAAAAATTCATAGACAGAGAGCACAGTGAAGGCTACCCAGGGCGAGAGGAAAGAGGATGTAAGCTTTTGTTTAACAGACATAGATTCTATTTAAAATGATGGGAAAGTTCTGGAAATAGAGGAGACATTATACCACATTTTCCATGTATTTAATGCCACTAAATTGTGCACTTAAAGAGGTTAAAATAATTAACTTTTATGTTATATATAACTCTCTCTCTCTCTCTCTCTCTCTCTCTCTCTCTCTCTGTGTGTGTGTGTGTGTGTGTGTGTGTGTGTGTGTGTGTGTGCATGTCTTTTACTGTAGATCAGTCTGTCTTGGAACTCACATGCACAAGATCTGTAAGGTGAGGGCAGGTTTCCTACCGCACAGTCCTGTGATGGAACTTAGGAAGGTCCCTGATGTAGCCCAAGCTAGCTAGCCTCATCCTCATAGCAAACCTCACGCCTCAACCTCTCACATGCTGGGATTACAGGCTTGAGTCACCACAATCAGACTCATGTCATGTATGTGCATGTTACTATCATTAAGAAAACAAACAAACAAACAAACACCTTCTCCCTGATGGTTGAAGTTTTTGAAATTGTTTTTAAAAGCCATACCAAGCAACACTAACAGCATTCATCAGGGGGCTTGCCTTCATAGCCCCCTCAGCAACCTCCAGGGGGTCCCCTAAGCCCCAGTGACAGTCCTCACAGCTGGCTCCTGCCAATCCTAGGGCTTTAATTCCCTGCAGCCATCATGGCCGCACTCAGACCTTTGCTAACTCAGACCCTTGATTTAGGCAGTTTCCTGATGACAGAAGGCCGTATCCTGCTCCTTCTGCTGACTGGCTCCAAATCAGCCTTTGAGATCTATTTCAGATGTCTTTAGGAAGTCCTCGACCACTGCCATCTCTCTGGGGATTCCCCATTCATCCTGGTAAGGCTGGTAGCTGTGAGGAGAGGAATCAGCTCATTCATAGCCAGACCCTGGAACATGCCTGGCCTGGTACACAGGGTCTGTTGATGGGGAGGAACCTACCCAGGGCCCTGGCCACAGCCTCACATGAGTCTGTTCCCTCTTTAGTGAGGAAGACTGGAGCCCTGCCCTGCTCTGTCTCTGTCCATATTCTCCCCCAAGTACCTAGAAGTCTGGAAATAGTGGAAGCCACCTCTGAGTGCTGACATTCCCAGGCTAGGGGTGTGTGTGTGTGTGTGTGTGTGTGTGTGTGTGTGTGTGTGTGTGTAGGCCATGCCCATACAAATGCTGGGGGCCACAGGGAACAGAAGTGCTGGGAGAGAGCCTAGTCCGCAGTAGGTGACTCAAGCAGAATCCAGGTGCAGAGTGGGTGGGAACAGAAAACAATGTCCCTTGCTGAGGGAGTCTCAGAATCTCAAGGAGGAGAGATGAATAGATAGGTCCCCAGGGAGGATCAACTGTGCTCTGAGTGGCCCTACAGTTGGGCAGGGGTTAGCACTAACTGTAGGCAAGGTCTGAGGGGATTCAGGAGGGGGAGAACATTTGCCTGATTCAAGCCAGTCCCAGCAGGCATGGCAGCTGGACACCAGGCCTGTGGCCTTGGAGGTGAGCCCGAAGGGGAATAGTTGGGGATAGAGGGAACTCCTCCAAACTGCCACAATTCTGCGAAACAAATGGCTTGTCTCCCTGAGACCTCCCTGCTCTTGAACCACAAGCTCCTTGCAGAGTGAAATAATTTTCCACAGGATAAAAGAGGTCTACATATCTGGCTGCGACCCCACCTCCAGAGGAAGGAAAGAGGAGGGGAAAAGTCACAGAGCTTCTAAAATGTTCACACCCCCATATCACTCACTTATCAGCAAACACTGATTGAGCACCTACTGTGTATCCCAGGCTGTTTTAGGGTCTGCAGAAATAATTTGGAATAGCATAGACAGAGCCTCACACAGTTCCGTATCTCCTGGAGGAAAGACACTTTCCACTGCTCTGTTCTCCTGATCATTCTCAGCTCTCCCAACTTGACCAGCACTTCAAAAAGTAATACCCACTCCAGTTGTTAGATACCAGTGCCATGCTGTTCTCACCAGGCACAGGTGAAGAAGCCATGCCTGAAGTCCAACTCAGGCCTGGAACACTCCCCTACCAGGTGCCAAAATCCAGCCTTGATCTGGCATCCCTAGACGTAATATGAAGACCTCTTTGGGAGCCATGTTTGAAATATACCCTATCATTCGTTCCCATGCCATCCGGGAGAGAGTTGGAATGACTTTAAGTATAATCAGGTTCATTCTAGAAAAGAATGCTTTGGAGGTTCTTAGTCTTGGGGCTACCAGGAACTTGTCTGTTCCTTCCTATCTGTCCCAGCCTGCACATGCTCCTCATTGTCTGCTGGGTCTCTGGTGAGTCTACCGATGTCGCAGCATCATAAAGGGGTTGCAATGAAATAGAAACACAGGAAGCATTCAGGGTGTTGCCTGGAACAGAGTCGGCCTATGTTATTGACCTGTCCTGCAGGAGGGAAACTGAAGGAAAGGGCCAGGCAAGGAAGGCCTGATAAACTTTCCCCCGGCAGCAGGTGGCCAGACCTTCCCCTGAGGACAACCCCGTGGGCAGAGAGGCGGGCCCTTGAGGTCTCTAATGGTTGCTTAGCCCCAGGACTTGAACTAAGTCTTCCAAAACCATCAGATTCCATGAAGGGGTTTCAGATATGGAGACCTGTGCCTTCCAGGCGTGCACATCCTTGTCTTGGCTGTCTCATGGCCGAGTCCCTTCCTGAAGATCAAGGACTTGCTGATCCCAGCTCAGTGCTCAATTGTGAACTGGATATGGAGGTGGCTGAATGGTGGGGCAAGAGACAGGGCCAGAAGACTTCTGGACATCAATGAGGCCTCCATATCCTGGGGGACCTCAAAGTCCCCATTCCTACCCGAAAATTTGATCAGGGTCTGAAGCGGTATAGTGCTTGCCTAGCATGTATGAGACCTGAGTTTGATCTCCAACACAGCAGTAATTAAAAGAACAAATGACACCTTATTAAAACTTTGTCACCATTGCCACCAGCAATGCTCTAGTTCCCTCAAAAAGGTAAGGCAACACAGGATCTATCTACACTAGCGTCACATTCCATGCTCACACATCCTCTTGCTCCCTTCCCTCTTAGTCAGCAAGTCCCAAATAGCCACATTCAACAAATGTAGTCACTAGTGACACTAGAGAGTATGTGGGCACTGTGCTAAAGGTCATGGATAATTCCATTGAAATGCCAGCACCTGCACCCAGATCTCTTGATCTGCATAGAGGGGGAAGAAGAGAGTTGACAAGAGTCTTCATACTCCTTAGCTCCCTCCCCTTACTGGAGGAGGGAGCCCAGGTAGGGAGGGGTGGTGGCTTCTGACAAGCTCTACACACAGGGGAATCTTTCCTCTTGCAGTTTGTGAGCCAGCCCGATGGAGGCTTCTGCAGCCCAGCACTGGTGCCAGGGAAGAGGAACTGGAGGTTGCTTGTCTGCCTCTGGACCTGAAAGCAGAGGCAGGGTCCAGCACTTCTCAGGCCTCCCAGGGCCTGGCTGGGTGACAGACAGTTTTATGAGCCACAAGTAAGTGGAATCAGGCATCCTAGGCCCCAGTCTGTGAAAAAGGACATTGGGCCAGTAGAGGACTGCCATTCCTTCTAACATAGCACAGGACCCCATAGGGATATCAGGACCCACTTAAGTCTGTGTTGGGGGACAATGGTTCCTGAGCGACACTAAGGTCCCCAGCACTGGATAGACAGTGTAAGAGAGGGAGAGGTGGATACTTGGCTTCGGGGTACCCATGCAATGTGGCTTCCATACTTGCATGCAAGAACAGGCAAGCCAACCAGATTGTCTCCAGATCCTGCTGCCTTTCCACTCAATGGTAAGAGAGGTTCCTGCGCTCCCTACAACCTGGGTTGGGGCCCCTTATCTCTTGGGATCCTTACTCATCTACTAAAGGTGTCTGAAAGCTACATCAGGATGGTGCCAGGAGAGCTTGCCACACAGGGCAATATGGACATCCCAGCACCTAAAGATGGGGACAAGTCCACTGCACTGCAGGTGGGCTGGATGGACCTAATCTGACTGCCAGGGCTTGCTGGAGACCTGCCACCTGGAGACTCTGCTAGTCTGTGAGTCAGCCTCAGGGAAGCTGCAATAGGCAGCCAGAAGGAGGGAGGGAGGCTTGGAGCCAGAGACACACAGACGCTTAGCCTCCCTCAGGCAGAACCCTCTGAAGGCAAGGCTTGGTTGTACACAGGCTAGGAGGGGCTTTCAGAGCCACACACAGTTACTCTTGCACACATGCAAGTACATAGGTTCCTATGCCAGGGTGACAAAATGGTCCCACTCATGTACGTTTTTCAAACAGGAGTGCACAAAAATTAATACACACAATTATAACCTGACTCACTCAGAAGGAGGAAGAGGACAGAGTGACTATGGATGGAATGCATGCCAGCTCACATTGACACATACACACAGACACACACAGACACAGGCACACACACACACACACACCACCAGAGAGAGAGAGAGAGAGAGAGAGAGAGAGAGAGAGAGAGAGAGAGAGAGAGAGAGAGAGAGCGCTACAAGTCCTGGCATATTTTCACAGATGCACCCAACCTTCTGAATGAAACACCAATTCTCATTCATCCTTACAAGCTCCGGGATATACACCAGAAGGGATTAGGCTCTAGCCACAGAAGGCCCACATTCTCTTGGTTCACCAAGCCCTCACTACTCTTGGTAGGCAATTGGAAAGTACAGAGACAGAGGATGCAAAGGCAACATCAGATCAGGGAGACGCCAGAGTTAATGCATCCTTGGCTTGAGTCTGGTGCCATGTGAGCACCAAAGAACAGTAGCTTACCTTTCCTCATATTTAAACCCCGGTGAGGAGCCCAGACCTTTCACCAAGCCCCACCTTCTAGGACTGTCAGCGGGCTCACCATTCAGGACTGGTTTCTGCTTCCAGGGAAGACTTTTCTGCCCACTCTTATCTATCTGGACCCCTCCCAGACAAAACCGTGTGGGAGTGGGAAAACAGAGGAGGGGGACCCGGACTAACACCCTCACAGACCCTCTCAGACAGAAGTCAGGAGCGGAGAGGACTTCTTCTAAGGCCATGCAGGGAATAGAGACCTTGGAGATTAGTTTGCTCAGGGACTCAAACCCTCCGCGGACTCCTGACTCTTCTGGATCGCGTTCTCGGTAGCGCAGAGTCGCGGATCCAGTCTTCTAGAAAGTGCGCGGGCTCCCGGTTCAGGACGAGAATCTCTCCCTCGCCCTAAGAGAATCAGCTTTAAGACTCCAATGCGCAGCGCGGCTTCCCTCTCTATTCCTAACGCGGCACCAGTAACTGGACCTTAGCTTTTAACCGTGAGGTCCCTAAGCACAAGGAAAGGTAGGCATCTTGGCAGTCAGTGGCACCTCTCACCCTCAATTTATGTCCGAGTGATTACTCTTCTTCAAGAGTACCCTGAGTGCGATTCGGCTCAAGTAGAAACTGAAGCTGAGGCTGCCCGGGTTGCTCTGCCATCCGGCTGCCACTCGCTCCTCTGAGCAATCTTTTGCAAATATCTGAGCCCGGGTTTAACATTTTCCCCCCTCCGGCTCTTTCTCTTCCTTGGTGCTAGAGGTTGGGAGTGGGTGGGATGTAGAAAAGAGTCTTAGGTTACAGAATGTGCGGAGACAGAGAGGAAGAATCAAATGCAGTTGGAGTACCCGAAGCACCATCCTGAAGGCACAGGAGGCATCTGAGCCAGACTTAATTTTTGCAAGCCTTTCTGGGGCGTCCTGTTTCCCGGTGGCTAAAGGGTTGTCGCCCCAGGCTACTCCACACCTCTAAAAGATTAACTAACAGAAGCCCCATTAATGGCGATGTGGGTGTCACTCATTCACACAATTATGGCAGAGTAGTGCGGTCCCTGGGGGCCATTGGTAACTGGTCTCAGAGAAGAAACCGTGGCTAAGGACTGTGGCTGGAACCGCTTGCTGACTAGAGTGAGGGTGCATGGTCCTTCTCCCACGGGGCCCTGTTTGGAAGAAGGACCAACTCCCACTTGTCTAGTGGCGCCGAGCTGGTGGCTCGTAGAGCTTGAACGCGGAGTCACCATTGGCTTCCACCCTGAATTCGTTGGAGGGAATCGTCACCTAGCTATAGCTGGGGTCCAAGCACTGGTGTGGTTTCCCGGTCTGATAACCATCCTTAACTCCTCAGTGAGGGGACTGCACAGCCTGGAGAGGTCCACAATTGTCAGTGAACATGAAAGTGGCACCCTGAAGCCGACATTTGGTCACAAGACCGAGTTAGCGGTCCGCGTCCCACCCAAACCTGTGACTGCGCTTAAGCCCTCCGGCTTCCTGAGGAAAGAAGTTTCCGGAGTGAGGACGCTGGAGCACCAGGGACCCAAGACCTCCTTTCCAGAATTTTCTTTTCTTTCCTAAGTACTTACTTTCCTACTCACCCTACCTGTGTATCAGTGCGCTCGTGGCCATGCCACTGGAGCGACCTCCGTGTGCAGTGTCCCAGACTGGGAAAGCCGCGGGAGACTCAGGCAGTTAGTTAGCTTTTCTGTCCTGTCCTGTCCCTGCCTGCTGCCTCCGGCACCCTGAGGTCCAAGGGGTCAGCAGACAAGCCCTAACCCGGGTCAAACGCACCGGACTCCAATCTCTCCTCCCTCCCAGTTGCTGCAGAGGTTTTTCCATTTTCTTCAGCCTGCCACAGAAGCAACTCTTCTGGAAGCGCGAAGCTTCCCGAAGAAACTCGCCTACGAACTGAATCTAGGCACTTTCCAGAAAAGTCTGTCCATTTGCCGCTGGAAACCAAAGCCCTCCGGGACGTTAGCAAGATTTAATACAGGGTATTATACTTTGTTTTCCTCCGCGTCCTGAACCTCAGGGGCAACTGAAGGCTTTGATGGCTCCAGGAGCGCCTTAGAGAGGTTCTGGCTAGGCTGGTTGTAGCCTCGTGTTAGGGTCAGGGCTGCGCAAACTTCCCGGAGTTACAAGGTCATCCTTGACATACTGCCATGAGAAGCAAGATGGGGTCCCCGGTGCTTCGAATTCTTTTCTGAAATTTTCTTGATTCACAAAAAGTATTTCCCCCTCGACATTTTTTTGTGTGCATATTCAACACATATAGGACCATGACTTGAGCAAGTTCCTAACCATTTTCCCGACTTTTCCATTTAAGGCTTTGAACCTTTAATTTATGTGTAAATTAAAGAAAAACGTATGCCAAGTCCATTGATTTCAAAATAATGTTAGACTTTTAATACAGCCTTCTGTTTCTCTGGTTAAGAATGTATCTTTGGGGCTGGATTGTTGGAGCAGGCTAGGGGCTATGGAAATGAACCAAATCAAAAATTCAAAGCTATTCTTTCCCAGCCGTCCCTCTAAAACTATCAGGGGATCTCTGCCTTCACCAAGAGTCTTAATCCTCTCAGAATGGCTTGGGGACTACTTAAGGCTGCTCTCCCTGCCCCTTACGTTCTCACTCTCTACTTTTTGGGGAGGAGGGTTTACAAAAGACCCCGGTTCCTTGACTAAATCAAGTACGAGTCACCTTGTGTGGATTGTGTCTGTACTGGGGAGGGGGAGGTAGAGAAATACCTCCAGAGTTTAACATTTCGTCTAATTCAAAAAATCAGAACATGCCCCTCTGTGGCGCCACTCGGGCTTGAGCCAGGCCAGAGCGCCGGGAGACCTGGGCGCCGAGGGCGCTGCATTCCGGACGGGCTGTGGAGGTCCCAAATTGCTCTTAACGAAAACCTGCGTGCACCGAATCGAAAGCGAAAGAGGAGGTGGCAGGGCTGTTCCCAGCGGAGCCATACCCTCAGAGGCATCGGCAAGGCTGGGCGAGGCCGCAGGAGGATTGCGGAGCTGAACGCCTCTGTCCTGGTGTTTCCTAGCATTGCACAGCAGCGGCGGGTCTCCACCGTGGCGAGCAGCTCTCGCCGGGCCGTCCTGGCGGAAGGACCTCAGGGAGCCTGGTGGGGTCTAGATCGCAGTGGGCAAGGGCTCCTCCGTGGGGCCATTTCCTAAAAATTCGAGTGACTCAGTGCTCGCAGGAGACAGCAGAGTCACCCTGAGCTTTGCCCTTTTAGTAAAGATGAGGAAACCGAGGTCCAGAACCGTGTAAGGACATCTGAAGCCTCAAGGGGATCTCCCTTACCTCCTGTTCAGGTGTTTCGGAAGACTCTGGCCTGCACTCTCTCAGCTCTAAGTTAGCGCAGCCTCCAGGCCTGCACCTTCCTCCCCAGGGACCTCAAAAATACCAAGGCTGAGGTCTCGGATGCTCCCCTCCACTCGGAACCTACTTTGGGGTCTGGACTCCTATAGCCCGCAGAAGTTGGAAGGACTGATCCGCCTGGGCTGAGGATCCAGAGCCACCCAGGCAAGGCCTATTCTCAAGCCCATCGGCATTTTGCCAAGTTCCTGAGACCATCTCCGGATTTTTCCTGGAGCCCCAACCTCCTGGCTTTGAGTATACTCCTTATAACGGTGTTAGAGAATTGTTGTCAATACGTGTCTTGGTTTCCTAGCTTGCTGGCAGATTAGACCCCCAACTCCACAGACCTTCTCCCCGTCACTTCTGAGAGGGCTTCTCAGTGCCACATTGTCTACGTCTTGAACTCAATGTGTCTCATCCTGTGTAGATCTGAAATCTCCTTTGGGACAGAGAGCCCTGTGTCTGAGAGGGGACAGGGACAGTGACTTGGCCTTCCTTGGTTGTCTCCTGGAGGACTGCCTCCATTTCAGACAGCGATGCAGCCGGGCCTTGGCAGGTTCCAGCTGTCTTTCCTCCCAGCCTGCCCTTTGTGACTTTGTCCCAGCAAGGGCAGGAGCTTGCCTTGTCCTCAGAATTGGGGGATCCCAGCAGCATGGAAATGAAGGAGGTGGAAGTGTATAGGAGGAAGACTGCATGGGGGAGGGGTCCAGCATTTACGACCTCTCCTTTACTGCCCCATATCAATGAGGAAATAGGAATTTAGTAGAGTTACTCACTCTGGGGTCACTCTGTGGGTTAGGGGCAGTTCCAGGTCAAGTGGCTGTTCCTTTCCTTGGCCATAATGGCTAATGCGGGTGATATAATGGCCAGTCAATGCTGAAGATCCCCACAGGACAGGCAGGGGCCTAGCCTCTTTCTTTACCCTAGGGGACCTGAGGGCATCTTTCTCACCAGGAGCTTGAATGCAGTTTGACTTTTCTTGCCTAGTGTCTCAGCCTCCTCAGAGGCCACACTAATGGATGTCTTTAAACTATGAAAATGCAGTGCCGTGGGGGAGAAATCAACAGAGCCTGTTTCTGTACAGTGCACTTTGTACAGTGCAATTCTGAGACTCCTTGAGTCTGCCATCTACTCTCACCTGGTAGTCATAAGTGACAGGAACTGGGTTCTGGAGCTGGCCATGGACGGAGCGTCTGTGTGGTGCCTGGTGTCATTCCAGCGAAAGGTGGAGAGAGAAGGTGGCAGAAGTGAGGAAAGGCCACCAGATCTTTCTAGATCTGCTTTCAGTCCTGTCCTGTCAGTTTGAGGGTTTGTAGCTTTTTTGAAGCCCCATGAGTGTATGCATTTGGTGTGTGACCATGCTGGCCAATAAAGTGTGTGTGTGTGTGTGTGTGTGTGTGTGTGTGTGTGTGTGAATTCAAGTTTAGGTAAAAGGTGATTATGTCCACAGTCCCCCAGAAGTTTGTTCCAGTTCTGTCTGTAATTGAGCTCAAAATGAGGGAGTGTGTGTGTGTGTACTAAAAGCTTGGGCTGTGTTCCTAAGATTATTCTGTCCACCAAGACCTCCACCATGTCTCACCTCTGTCCCCAGGCTTAGTGCCTCTATATACCTGGGTCAGGGCAGCCAGAGTCATTGGTCTGTCAAGTACCAGCCCATCTCACTAGGGCCTAGCCTAAAGACAAAGGCCTGGGGAGAAGGTCCTTTCTCCCTTCTTTGAGTCTGGGGTTTCCTAACTCGGATGCTATGGAAAAAGAGAGCGTTTAGGGGTTTGGATGGCTTCAGTTTCCTAACTCATTTGATCAGCTGCCGTGGTGTCCTCAAGTGAAGCGGAGCCCCGAGGACTCAGGCCTGCTGAACCTTGCAGCCACGTTCAAGGGGGCTTGGAGGTCATTTAGGCCATCTTGATCAGGTTCCTTGTGGGATCAAATCAGGACCTGGATTCTTCCTTCTTTCCACTGTCCTATGCTGTCTGTATCTCAGACTTACTGCTTTCCCACCCAATGGGTCCTAAACCGTGTTTTTCCGATGCCAGCTACTTCCAGACACTTGAAACGGGCAGGCCGCGGTCCCCTAGGCGATCCGCGATCCGCGCTTCAGACCGGGACTCAGGTTTTCCGATGCACCAGGTTCTCTGGACCCAGACCCGCACTAGTGTCGCACGCGACGCGGTGCCGTGGCTTCTAGCGAAGACTCGGGGACTGCGCTAGAACTTTCCTGCGTGCTCGGCACCTGCGGCTTCTCACCTGCGGCACTGTGCGGGGAGCCTGCCAGGGGCCGGGAAGCGAGGCCTCAGCGGCTCCGGAGCCGCGCGCCCAAAGCAGCGGGAGAAACCTCTAGCAGCCTCCCGCCGGGAACCTGGACGAAGCATCCGCTTCAAATCCGGCCCCGCGGGACAGAGCTAAGCGAGACCTTAGGGTGAAGAGAGGAAAAACCCAGGAAGCGACACCAGCGCCAGTGGAACAGCCACAGCGCTCGAGCCCGGGCCGGGATTGGAGACGCAGCGGGACGCAGGGATGTCCTCGAAGCTCAGACCCGGAGTTCCTCCAGCCTCCCACCAGCCCAGCGGGTTTGCGGGTAGCGAAGCCGCGGACCCCAGGGTCCCCGGGCCCGGTGCCCTGCACGTGCACTCACCGTAGCAGGGGACCTGCAAGGCCGCGTTGTGGCCGCTGCTGCCTTCCTGAAGCTTGAGGCTGCCGTCCGGGGGTGTTTTGCAGGCGCCCCGCTGCAAGTAGAGATGCGCTGGCGGCGCAGGCGGAGCAGGCGGCGGCTGCGGAGTGGGTGGCTGCGGCTGGAACTTGTTAAAGGAGCCCCGCGCCCCGGCGCTGCTCTCCAGCGGTGCCGCCAGGTCCTGCTGCCCCGCGCCGTAGCGGGCCCGGTTCTTGGTGTCCCCGAATCCCTGTCCTTTGGCAGCGGCCGACAGAAAAGTTGTACCAAACTTGTCGCCTCCTGGGAATCCCCTAAAAGGCGACGAACCTTCCCGGCTCTGCGACACCGGGCTGTAGTAGGCGTCCATGGCAGCGGCCGGCGACTCGCAGTAAGAGACACAAGTCTCAGCGTTCATGCCTGGCCTGCGCGGGCGACGGGCGGGGGCGCCGGCGAGGACGCGAGGACGCCACCGCGCGCCTTGGCTAGGAGTTGGGGAGGCGAGGAGGCGGTGGCAGTGCTTCGCGCCCGGCCTGCTGGCTGCCTCTCTCCACCTCTC
>LZPO01044513.1:120064-141372 GCA_001675575.1 Neotoma lepida | reverse complement strand
GGGACTGTACAGGCCAGTGCTTGAGGCTCTTTCTTCTCTAGCACATTGCCTAGCTGCCCATCTCTCCCAGGTAGTCACACAAGAAGCAGCTTGCTCTTTCCTAGGGCAGGAGGCACTGTGCATGGGAGGGGGCAGACAATCTTTCTCTCTCCTGACATGATTTCCCATGTGCATGGATTGTTTGTTTGTTTGTTGTCTCTCCTTCCACTAGAATGGGAGTCCAAGGCCANTGTCTCCTCTGTGCTGAGTGTGGTACAGGGCGCACAGGGCTGCTATTGAATGACCACTGAACAAAAGAACAGATGCAGAGAGGGGCTGGGGGACGACTGTTGGGTTGTTGTTCAGGGTTGGAGCTCTTGAGGCAGAACTGGGGGTGGAGAGAACTGAGTTGGTTAGAGGGTCCCTGATCCAGAAAAAGCACAGCTGCCTCTCCCATCTTTCAAAGGGAAGGGCAGATTCTTCCTCATTCTGGGCCAGGCTGCTACCATTTCCTCAATTTCCCACTGTTCTCCTGCTTGCCTGTTCAGACAGTGGACTGTGAGAGGGACTTGGCAGCCACTCACAAGCCAGGTGAAGTCACCTGGCTGTCACAAGCCTCAGCTTCCATCTAGGCCAAAGGAGACTTCCCAACTTGGTGGAAATTGCTGCTCGGTGAACTGCAGGGAATCTCGGAAGTGTCTCAGAATTTGGGGGCAACTGAAGGACATTTTGGACACTCAGGTGGCAGTAGCTATTAAGATACATAGCCCGGAGGTCAAGGGTCTCACAAATCTTAAAGACTGTTTTTTGACACCCAAACCCCAGATAATCAACATAGCAACAGCAGCCAACGCGGGTCTCCGGTCCTCTCCATCAACATCTCGGCATTCCTCACAGCGCAGATGAGCGAGGTGTGCAATCGCTCAAGCCGAGGATTTTGGATTTGAATTTGGGGTTGAACTCCTGTTCTCAACTGCTCACTGCGTGTTCTCAGCGATTTCTGGAGATGAGCTGGTGAAGGTAGGCCAGGCAGAAAGGCCCCGGTTCTCCTACACCCTCAGGACTCTAGGAAATACTTCATCCAGAGCCAGTGCGGTGCCAGCGACCACCAGAAGTGCCTCCCCCCACCCCCACCCACTGACTTCGTATCAACTGAGGTCCGCCCCGCGCTGACCAAGCGAGTTCCCCCACCACGGGTGAAAAGAGACCCGGAACAAGGTTCGCCTGCTGTCTAGGGTCGTAGACTCCGTCACAACATTGCTGCAACTTGGAGCCCATAGCATCTCTCTAGCTCTGGTCCCCGCGCCCGCAGCCGTCCCAGAACCGGCCACAGCTCAGCGACGCTTGGAAGGAGACCTGGCCGCACCAAAGCTCTTCGAGACCGGACAGCGCACCAGGCACCAGGCTTCCTCGCGCCGGAGAGGGAGAGCGATGAGGCGAGGTCGCCTAGGCGCTGACCTGGGAGAGGAGGCTCGGGACAGGTCGGCGCCCGCATAGCTTAGCAAAGTCCTGGGAACACCTCATTGCTACCCAGAATCCTGGTACCGCACTGGAGATGAGATGCTTAACCATTCCAGATCTGCTACCCAGCGCTCTATACTCGGCTCCCAAAAGGCCTTGGCACCCTGCTCCCCCTTGCCTTGTACTGTGCTTGACATTGCAGTCNCCCAGGAGAGCTAACGGCAGATTTTCACAGCGCAAACTGCAGATGCCAGCAGTTCACAAGTTTTCCCCGCATCGAAGAAGTCCACACCTGCACCAATGGAAGTTTAAAAACGAGCTAGCTCCAATGGCCCCAAGATGTACAATTTGCCTACTCCTATTTGTTCTCTGGCACTTGAATTTCTGTTCTGGGTGCTCTGGGTATCGAGGGCTTTCCAGAGCTGTTGGGATTCCCTCTGAAGATGTAACCCAGATGCACAATGTAGCCCATCCCTATCCGCCTCCCCAACAGAGCTGGGCTAAGATAGGCTAAGAGTCATGGTCTGGACTAGATCAAGGAATCTCTCAGAATGCCCAAAGCTTGTGGAAAATGGGTCCCCACACTCTGCCACAGGATCACTGTCTTAAATCTTGTTGACCTCAGAGGAAAGCTGTTGGGACCAGAAATAAGGTTGTGGAGTGGAAGCCTGTCCACACTATGAAAATCATGTCAGTTAGAGCCTCCCTCTGAGAATGTGACTAATTTAAGTCCACAAGTAGTTTCCCAGTGTCTGTTAGCCACCACCAGCCTTGAGGTGCTCAGCCAGCAGCCCCTACTCCTTTCTTCTCCCATGGAGGATGCAGGACACACACCTCCCAGGCACCTGGGGACAGAAATGAGCTTTCAGATGATTTCTTTGGGTGTTTTGGACAATGGGTGGATCTGTCTTGGCTGCACAGCTTGGCTTTAGGAAGGCAGATGGGAACCCATTTTTCACCCGAAGAGGTGGAGGCCTCAGAAAGGAGGGAGAGGGATGTTCTCCACCAGAGAGATTTGAGAGACCCCCATCCTCCCAAACTCCTGTCTCTCTCTTCAAAGTTCACTGGAGTTTCCAAGAAATCCTTTGACCCCTCTAGCAAGGAGTAGGTTTTAGCAATTCCTCTACACAGAAGGCAAAGTTGCATCTGAGGAGAGGCAGTGGGGGGGGGCAGGTTTCTATGGAAACAGGACTGTGATGGCTGTGACTTGGGATCCTTGCAGGGATCCTAAGTGTCTCCATTTCTCTTCCTTTCCCCAACTCTTCTTTCAGTCACCCACCAGAGGAGGATTGTGAAACCTTCCTGGGCTCTCCTCCAGGGATGGAGCATGACCTGCTCTTCCCCTTTATGGCCCTTCCCCATCACCCTGGCCTCTCAGAGCTTCTCTTCTAAGGTCTCGTTTCTATGTCCACCTGCACCCTCCCCCTGAACTGAGAATTGGTGAGCAGCCAGTGGCAGCTGTGTTGACTCCAGTCTCAAGCCTCTCTGGGACCCAGTGTTGTCTTCATGGATGTGGAGAGGGTGTTTCTAGGCAGAGCTGGGCTGAAGGGTATGTTTGTGACAGTGAGGACACCCCTGGGAAAAGCAGAATATAGCCTTTCCATTCACACCAAGTTTACAATCTCAGCTTCCCATCCAGGTTAGTTACATCCTATGTCTATTGTTGATTGGCTATGATATATAAAGTCAGATAAGTGACCACCTCTGCAGGCCTCCGTTTACTCTCCTGTGCAGTGAAGATGAAACTAGTAGCCATTTCAGAACAGCTGAGGGTTAAATATAACTGAACCCATCTTACTTGATAACTCCACCAATAGCAGTAACTACTGCTTTTATACACTGGGGCTTTGCCTCTTCTAGATACTAGAACCCTGAGGTGATGAGCTGGGGCTCCTGTCCCTTAAATGCTTGGGAAACAATGGGCCCTATTCCTCCTCCTCTTCCACCCACAGCTCCATCCTGGGTAAGAATTTCAAAGCAAAGAGGAGGGTAAGGGCTGAGGAATTCAAACTCCCAGAATCTGGCCCTTCCTGCCAGTTGGTGCAGGGTAGGGGTAAGGTATGTGTCTTGGTGTCTGTCTTGGGAGGAGGAGGGTCTCTAAAGTCCACCAGCTCCTCACGCCACTCAGACCTGTACTTGAGGCAACCCCTTGATTTTCCTCAGGTACCACTGCCTAGAAGAGTAATGTCAAAGAGCTCAGAGACCCTCCCCCTTGCCCAAAGTTGCCCTTCAAGCCAGCTATCAGGCTGGCCCTCAGCTCAGGGCTCCTGGCTCCCAGGATTGGTACCTTTTTTCCTAGCTGGGGCCTCAGAGTCTGGGGGGTAAGGAAGGGAGAGGTGTGTCTTTAGCTCTCTCTGCTTCAATCCCTCTTCCAACCCCTCCTCCAGTTGCCTACCCTGGAAGGCAAGAGGTCTCCACCCTAGCACCTGTCCTAGGAGGCAGCCGGGTGCACATTCTGATCTAAATAACCTCCAAGCTTGGGATAGGAAAGGACTGGGGTTGTGGTGGGGAGGGCAGGCCCATGGAGAATGCTGGGAGAAATTCTTGGGTATCCTTAGGCACTGGAGACAGGACAGCAGCAACTGCAAACAGCCTTCAGCCCAGGGCTTGGCTTATAGTAGATGCTTAGTAAGCAGCAGGAGAATGACATCTTCACTGCCTTCTGCTCTTATTAGCTGTCTACAGTATCTCCCATCTCCTCTTGATTGGTACGGTATCTGAGGACTCCAGTGGTCTGATTACCCCTTCTCCTACCCCATATGAGTATCTCCTTCCGCAGGACCTGTGGGCACACAGTTGACTACTCAGAACCATCCTGGTAGCCAGAGCTGAGCTGAAGCTGGCCTTGTAGCTGACTGAGGTCACTTTTCCAACCCTTTGTCCAGAACAGGATCAAAAAGCCCTGGCCGAAGATCTAAGTGGAAATCACCAGAGGTCACACCCTTCTACCCAGTCCTTGGAGAAAGCTACTTCTAGGGCTCCTGGGTCCCCAGAACCACAGAGAACACATATGCAAAACCGAAAAGGCAGCTGACGAAACAAAAAGAATCCATTCAGGGCTGAGGACAGAAGTAAAGCAGGAGGAGCCGAGCTGCAGGGTCCCCAGGAGGTGGCGCTTTCTGTGCTTTTTTTTTTTCTGAGTTTCACAGGTGACTCAGAGAGGTTGGGTATCGAGGGAGGCAGAGCATCTATCTGCCTGGAAACACCTGGACAGATAAAGGTTGCAGCCCTTCAGAAGGACCCAACCTTATCTGGGGCTTCAGGGGTCGTCTAGGCCCCCACTTCCTCTCAGCCTGAAGATCCGGAATCCAAAAAGCTTTCCTAGGAGACAGAAACATTGTCCCCCATCCCACACACACCAGAAGAAGAAGTTGAAGCACAGAGAAGCTATGTGTGCAGGCTTACACACTCTCTTCAGTGGATGAGTACCCACCAGTGCCACAACCCAGGGTAGAGCACTTTTCCTAACTCTATCTTTAAAAACTCTATCAAAAACGAATTCAGTTTAGAAAAAGCAGGGAGGGATTTCCCTTCTGTGGATGGCTCTGCACCTGGGAAGAACAGGACCTCCTCTCCTTTGAAAGGGCTGCTTGTCCTCAGAGGTACATGGCTATGCAGGCAGACACTGTAGACACTGGACTTAATACCCTTCCGATGGGTTTTTCAATGCCTGTAAGCACTGCTGCCCAAATGATCCATAAAATTGATCCCAGAGGTCATGTGAGCCAGAGTCAGAGCCTAGGAGGAAAAGGGAAAGCTGTATCCAGAACCCACAGAGCGTGAGAGGGCAGGCAGTGTGTGTGTGTGGGGGGGGGCGGGATATAAGGCGAGACCTGGGGTCTTTGGTGACTTTTTTTCTGGGGCTCTAGGGACAGTTGCCCTGCTACAGGAGGGATAATTCTACAAATCCATCTGTTTTCACACAGATAGTTTCCATCCATGCCTCATAGACTTGCTAGAGACCTCGTGAAAACCAATGCTCTTCCTTCAAAGAGGCATGGTGGTGCTGTGTTGATTTCTAGAGTTTTCTCAGCAAACACCCACACCCATGAGCTTTGCAAGGACCAGAGTTTATTCTCTTAGATCTTGGGACCCCAGAAGTCCAGAGGGGACACCCCTCTGGAGGCTCTAGAGAGAATCTTGACTTTTCCAGTCTGTTGGCTCCAGACCCTTGTGACTTCCTTCCTCTAGTCTCTGCCTTTGCTCCCAGAAGTAGGACTCCCCTAGACAACTTCATCGTGAGACTTTTCATTTAATGCAGCTGCCAATACCATTTTCCAAGCAAGAATACACCCATGGGTGCTGGGGATTAGGACTGGACATACCTTTTTGGGGGGCGTCTTTCTCTCATCCATTCAATCCCTAACAGGTACATAACATATCACTGCAGGGAGTGATCAGGGATATCCAAATTTCTGTCCAGTCTGACAATCTCTAGCCAGCACCTGCCTACCTCCCTTCTTCCCTTTCTCTTCCCTCTTCCCCCTCCCTCCCTTCCTTCTCTCCCTCCTTCCTCCCCTCCCTCCTCCCTTCCCTCCTCCCCTCCCTCCTCCCCTTCCTCCCTTCCCCTTTTCTTCCTGGGGATTAAACCCAGGACCTTGAGCATTCTAGGCAAATTCTCTACCACTGAGCCCTTAGAAATCAAGGTTTTACTGCCACTAACGAATCTTTCGGATCATCTTTTGAGAGGCGGAAAGAAAAGCAAACACCCTTGCATGTCAATCCAATCTTTTACAGTTCTCTCCTTTTAAGAAAGTGCATGGGCTTTGAGACATGGCTCATTGGTAGAGTACTTGCCTGGCATGCATGAGGTCTTAAGTTTCATGCTTAATACTGGAGGGACACCATGGCTTGGGGAAGAACACAGATATCCATGGTCAAAGGGGGAAAAGGAATGAAGCCACCATTCTGCCTCCGTGATATCATATACTATTTTGAGGAACAGCATTCCAGAACAGAAGGCTGGAGACAAACCGGTCGCCTTTTCCACAAAGAAGCCCTTGAAAAACGCAGCATCAGCCAGAATCTAAAACTGTGAGAACAGACCCACAGGAAATTTCACCCCACGGCAGACAAACTTCATAAGGGCACCATGGGGGCTCCACCACTCAGAGAGAGGCCTTTTAAGAAAATTGCAACTTTTCCACAGACCCTGAGGGTATGGGGAAGTGACACAAAGATTGTCACGCCCTTTGTGGCTTCTCTTCTGGAATGGTGAGGGAAAAGAAGAAATATTTTTTTCCTTCAGGGAAGGAGAGCCAATGTGGAGGAGGAGAGAGACTGTGGCTGGGGAGAGGCAACTTCCAGAGCCAAGGGACAGGATGGCTCCAAAGATAGAAGTGACAGCTTCCTCAGCTGAGTCCCCAGGCCTCCACCTGTGTCCTTCCTGCGGATCGGATTTATAGAGTGTAACATTTTAATAAAAAACACACACACCTTCCCATTTGGGTGCATTAAGAGATTTTTAACAAAACACTGTAATGTCGCTATAAATTTCCCCCCCACAGAACCCTCACAAGTAATAACTCAGCTTTGGCATTCTGCATTTAATGTTTATTTTGATGGTTATGTTCCAGCCAGAGTAGGGGCTCAGGGTGGGGAGAGAGGGGAGAGAGGGGGCCAAAGTGCCTCGCCTCCTCTGCTAGCCATTCCCTGTGTGTTTTTAATAAAGTCCCCACAAACTGGGGAGCCAACACTTGGAAAGGGAGGGGGGAACTCATGACACGTTATCAGGATGTGGCTGTGGCCCTAGCTCTAGGAAGTGGCTGTTGTGAGGTGCAGGCTGGGCCCTGCCAATATGGATCCCCAGAGGGTTTCTGGAATGTCCCTTTGCCCATGTCATATATTCTGTTTGAAATGTCTCCTCCATTCTTTCCTTCAGCTTCTGAAGCATAACTCTGGCCTCATCTTCTGGAATTTTCCATGGGCCTTCTCTGCTGGAATTATGAGACCCCCATCCTGGATGGGATTCCTCCTCCAATCTCATCACCTGTGACATGGCTGATGGCTACAGTGCACTCTAGCCAACAGAGCTGAATGAAGGAATGAACAAAGGGAAAGATGAAAGAATNAAATAGAACTTCTGGAAAGTTCCATCTCACTATCTCTGAGTTATGGTCCTGATGGCAATTATTTTGAAAGTGGTTAACTATTTCCCCCCTTTTAAGGGTTCCAGGACTGGGAGATGATGGCTCAGTGGTTAAAGTGCTTTCCAAGAAGGCAAGAGGGTTGGAGGACTGGAGTTCTGATCCCCAGAACCTATGTAAATGCTGGGTGGGCATGGCAGCATGCCTGTGATTCCAGCCTTGGAAGGTGGACACAGGGTATTCTCAGAGCAAGCTGGCTATCAAGACTAGCCATATTTGCAAGCTCCAGGTTTGACTGAGAGACATTGCTTCAATGAAGAATGTGGAAGTGTGATAGAGGAGCATTTCAGACATCAACATCAAGCCTCCACAAGTACGCGTGTGGCTTCTGTGCACACAGGAGAACACACATACACACCATACACACACATATGAAAACCACAAAAGAGTAGAGCTCCAAATATTTCAAAATTAGCTGGAGGGCAGTTCACAGGTCCCCCTCGCACACAGGTGCTGTTATCTCATCTGACTTGGAGGGCACCAGCAAGAAGAGGGCCATTCGTGTACTCTGCTCCATTTATTTGCTCCTGGGTAGAAAGGGAACAAAGGCTGCTATTCCTGGATGTCAAGATGGTAAGAGCTGCTTTCCAGAAGGTGGGAATAGGGGTCCTAATGCATGATTGATGGAGGAAGCTTGGTTTCCTCATCCTTCAGTAGGGATCTCCCCAAAGCTCTCCTGCCTTCTATCTCACATCCACTCCTGAGAGTCTCACAATGGGGCCTTGAATCAAATCCCAGATCTGGAAAATTCTCTTGCAAACTGCAGAGGGCCTCTGCAGAGAGTGGCATTTGACTCAGTGATCATGGGGCAAAGGGGCAGAGAGTGGGAAGGCTCTGGGACAGACACGGCTGTGCTGTGCCTCTTAGCAGCATGCACCATCACTTTTCTGTGATGACTGTCCAGGATGAGGGTTTATGTAAGGAAGTTTGTGGCTGTGCTTGGTGCAGGAGGAACCTTGATCATACACTCATTCAACCCTTATCCCCGGGCATGGTTGGCACCCTTGGTAGGGGCTGGGGGGCTTCCTCTAGAATCTCCACTGTATGGCTTTCTCCAGAAGGAAGGACTGGCCTCACTCAAGCTGGTCTACTCTGCCTTTTCCATGAATGAAAGCCATTCTTCCTTTAATGGTGCAGATCTGTTTTCGTAGAGGAGGATGTTGGCCTTGGTGCATTGTTGTGAGACTGAAGGAGGTGATGAGAAGTTCTGACTCACAGCGAGTACTTGCAAATGCTTCTTCCAATATCCCTCTCTCCCCAGTACCTGACAAGCAGCTTCTGTAATGGTGCTCAGGTGTCTCTCACAGGATCTGCATACAAGCAGTGCCCAATAGTGGCTCTAGATGAATGGACTTGTGGGAAACTGCATTACTCATCTGAGAGCTCCCAGGGAGACCCTTCACTCTTCCTCACTGGGGAGATGCTCTGCATTCCCCTTTTACAAGGTTTCAGCCCAGCCTGTGGCATTTTAAAGCTGAGATAAATAGTTCCAGGGCAAAGTCAGGATCAGGGCTGGTCTTGGCTCTTTCTGAAGTGTTTCTGAGCCTTTTAGGGAGGATCTCAGCCTCCACCCCACAGCCCCTTTTGCTTTAATGGGTGCCGAGCACTTTACACCCCGTGAAACCCTCAGCAAATGGTCCTGATCTCTGATGTGCAGTCCAGGCCAGCAGCAGGGCGCTGGCGCACAGCCTCCACCCGAAGGAAATGAAAGCCTGATGGGGCTGGGGGAGGAGAGGGCCCAGGAGCTTCCAGAAACAGCATGGCTGCCCAGCAAGGCAGGCCTTTGCCCACATTGTGCCAGCCCTCAGGCATCTAGCTCTCCCTTCCTAAAGCTTCAAGGTCTTCTGGGTCAAAGAAACTCCCACCCTTTTCCAAACCCAGTTCTGAGTCAGCCTTATGTCCTCATAGTTATAACAATCAATAGTTAGTTCCATTTAATGAGCATCTACAACCAGCTCTGGGCCTGCTCCAGAGAGTCCCTGTTCTAAGCCACCCAACCTAAGGGAGTCCCTCTCCAGGGACTTGCTGACACCACTTCATTTCTGAACTGTAATCAATGTCAGGAATCTAGCTCAACTGCCTGCTGCCTGTCACCCCAGCCCCTATGATGACACAGGGAGCCCTGCACATGTATTTGGGCTCCAGTCCCAAGGCCTCTGAAGGGTCTGGCACAGGAAAGGTGTTCATCAGCCAATGTTCGGTTTTTGGCTGAATTGGAGATAATATTCATAGATGAAGCAACCGAGGCAGGGCAGAGGCTAGGAATCTTGACAGAGGACCCACAGTCAGAATGGGCAGAGCTGGGATTCCAATGTCATGTGCTGCCATCTCCTGCCTGCTTCCATAGGGCCACATCTCAACACTTGCCTTTCTTAGGGTGAAGACCCTGTTGGAAACTGGCAGCCCTTCTGGGGTTTAAATAAATATTTTGCAAATATCTGCATCCATTGACTCTGTAGTCTGCTCTTTAATTTTTTTCTGCAGCATATAGGGTATTGTCATTGTGTACCATCTTATACTGAAGAGATCTAGTATGAGAAACACTGAACACTTGCCTAAAGACACAGTGGTGAGATGGCAGGGCAGGCATTCAAGTCTGGATTTGGCTGGATGGGCGGTGCCCATCCCATCTCACAGGTACATGGTAGTCCAGAGAATCTGAGTGAATGTCTGGGTTCCCATAACCAGGGACATGTGCCCTCACTGGGATTCTGTCCTCATCAGACCTTGAAGTCTAGAGGGCAAAAGGAAGGTAGAGGATGTGATTGTCTTGAAGGGCAGGAGTTGGCAAGATTGGCTTCAAGCTGAACTATCAGGGAAACACAATGCCTGTGTGTAGCATACCAAGACCCATTATCACATCATCTCACCACTTCTCCCAGCCACCCATCATGGGTCAGGGTCATCATGGAAGGAGAGCAAAGGCAGAGAAGCTCCCCAAGAGGGATTCATCTCTGTAGGAACTACTGCAGAGTTCTGTGGGAAGGATGCGACAACACAGAAGAGAGAAGGTCAGGCCATGTCACAGGGTGCCTTAGTTACTTCTCATTTCTATGACAAAATGCCTGACAGAATCATCNGAAGGAAGGCTTTTGTTTGCNCACAGGTTAAGGAGACAGTCTATCATGTGGGGAAGGTATCAGGAGTGAGGGGGCTGGATTGTATCCACAGTCGGGAAGCAGAGAGGATGAAGGCTGGTGCTCAGTTTGCTGTCTCTTTGTTATTCAGTCTGGCACCACNGCCCGTGGGATGCTGTTGCTGACATTTGGTGTAGATCTTTGCTCCTCAGTGAACCCTAGTTTAGAAACTCCTTCATATAGGCATGTCCTGAGGTTCGTTTCCATGGTGTTTCTAAGTCCTGTCAGTGAGCANTCATGATTGCTCCCNTTCACAGGGTTGGGGAGCAGAGAATGGAGCCTCAGAAGGGCTCCCTGCTCTTCTAGNAGATGTTACTGAGTCGTATTCTTGTGTAATTTCAGGCTACTGTGGAGACTGGGCCAATACCTTCTAGGTTGTAATTGTCTGCAAGGGTTTGAGCTGGCTTGGCTTTCAAGGGTCAACTTTTATGCCTGCCTGTCTCTGAGCGTCTGCTGGTGATGCACAGGTGTTCATGTAGGAGGTCATTTTAGAGGAAGATGCGGTTGGACTGACAGGAGCTTGTGCTGCCCCATTCCCCAGCCTAGAACTTAGATCGCTTTTCTCTCAGGACTTGGGTTGGGACTTCAAAGGACTGAAACAGGAAAAACTCCCCTAATCCCACTTTTGAGGACTTGGCATTCATGGGTAGAGCAGGATGTGGATGGATGGGTTCCATGGGGAAAGTACACAGAGTGGCATCTGGGACATTTGGTTTAGAGAGGGACAGAAAGCAGAAGGAAGTAAGGGAAGGGGCAGATAGTCTCAGAGAGTGTGGGAAGCTTTGGAAATGTGTCCAGTGGGGGTAGTGCTGGCCTGTCCACTGTCTCCCCTTCATATGTATAATGGTTAGTTTTAGTTGTCCACTTGACACAGCCTAGCATCACTTGGGAAGGGAGGCTTAATGAGGGGTTGTCTAGATGCTGTTGGCCTGTGGGCAGATCTGTGGGGATTGCCTTAATTAACGTAATTGGCATGGGAAGGCCCGGCTTGAAAGTGGGCAGCGCTGTTCCCTAGTTTTGAATCCTGTCCTGGGTAAAAGCAAAGGTAGCTGAGTACGGCGTGTGCATTCATTCTGTCTGCTCCTTGACTGTGGGTGTGATGTGACGGGCTGCCTCTAGCTCCTCCTGCTGTGACCTCCCCACAGTGATGGACTATCACCTGGAATTGTGAGCTGAAATACAACCTTCCTCCCCTAACTTCCCTTTTGTCAGGGTGTTTGATCACAGAAACAGAGCGAAACTAGAATGGCATGATTCCCAGAACGGGAAGCTCTGAGGCCCTCAGAGAAAAACAACCATGCACATGGCACTCTTGGCTGAGGTGCTGGACACAGAGAAAGGCCACCAAACCTGATGTGGAAAAGGTTTCCCACATTGCTCTCTGCTCATACTTGCCAACATGGGTGCTTCCTATGGCTCCGGCCCCTACCTGTGAGGACTAGGCACTGAGTGGGAGCACTCTGCAGGCACCAGCATACTGGCTGCCTGAGGTCTTCCTCTTTCATGGTAACCATCATCCCTGTGACCCAGCTGGNGCCTCCAGGTCTGATGTTTGGAGTTGAGGGGCCACCAGTTGCCAGTAGGGTTGTCACAAAAGTCATCTCCAGCTCTGGTCTTCCTTGAACTTCATCTTCCTGAATTGACAAACTTCTTTTAGGAAGCCATTTGGGTTCCAGCCCAAGTCACTTTCTGACATTTCTCCAGTGTCATGAGGTGACTCGTGTCTGTCCTTACTTCTTGCTGCTCTTTTGGTTTCTCTCTAAATGGCTACCTGGATCCTTCAGACCTTGGGCTCTTCTGTGTCTCAGGGAGCTTCTGGGAGGGCATGGTAGATGTCTTTAGACAGGAAGTGATCCTTGGTGTGGGATCACAGGTAAGGAATGAGACACTCAGAAGGGGCAGCCAGGAAGTTGTCTAGCTAGGAGGCTGACTCCGTTCCTTTCCCCTCATGTCCTGCTGCGGATCATTACATCACACTGTACCAGCCCACTATCGCCTTAATCTCAGCAAGCATGACCACAGCCAGTTTCTACATAGAATACACTTGTTCACCTTTGCTTTCTGGCTTTGCCAATGGAAAAGCCCTCCAGAAACCCACCGAAGGGGTTCACAAGAATGACAAGCCTCTGGGGTCTCCAAGTGGGCAAATCCCACTGCCACTGGCTGGGAGTGTAGATATTATCCAAGAGCCTCCCCATCTTTCCACAGGTTTCTGGTTTCTTATGGCCTTCTCCTCTGACCCTTCTTCTCTCCCTGCCCCCTCCACCTGGCCAACTCTTCTCTCTCTCCCCCAGGACACCTCAGGAGCCAGATCCTGGGCAAGGATGAAAGCACTAGCCAGACTCATAAATCAGCCGGCCTGTGGCCCTTAACCTCCCTATTAACCTCTCGCACGGGCAGGCACTAGGTGCTACACAGGGCTGCCATAAATTACTCGCCAATGAATTTATGAGTGCCGGCCCCTCAGAGGCCCGCTTCCTCTCCTCCCCCACGTTCCTCAGCTCCTTCCGGAGACCAAGTCCAGTCTCAGGCCCTTGAGACATCCAAGCAGAAAGGGCTGCTGCTAGAGGGGTAGAGNGGAGAGAGCACCTCTCAAGTTCCTAGCCAGAGTTCACACCCCCGAGACACTGCATGGAGATGCCTGTCATCTTCCTCCTAGGGTGAACAGTGAGTGACATGAACTATCACTTGTGTTCTCTATGGGGAATCAGCCCCTTTTCCACTTCACAGATGAGGAAAAGGAGGTCCCGGCAAGAGGCATGACAGTGACANNTGACAACAGCAGCTACTTTCTCTTTCCCCCTGGACCAGTCTGTGGAGGAAGAAGCCCACTCTATGGATGGAAAAGGAAGACCTGAGGTCAGCTGCTTGCCCAAGTCACATAGATCACATACGGCAGTGGTAAGGTCCATGGGCTGCATTGTGTCCTGAATCTGAACATCCGGTTCTTCGCGACCAAGCCCACCAAAGGGTAACCATGACAGCTCTGAACAAGAGTGTGTCTCAGTTCTTATTCTGCCCTGTGATAATGGCATGTGGGACAGTGATGTGGGACAGTGATGTGGGCGTTACTGTGCACTTGCTGTTTGGGTAGATACTTGCAAAACCTTGCTTGCTTCTTTTTTCGCTGTATGAGGTAGAGTTGATGCTTTGGCCTGGTTTCCAGAAGAGGGGAACCAGAGTCTAGGAGGGGTTGGAGAACATCCAGTGTGTGAGTGCCAGACCCAGGGGTCATCCCCAGGGCACCCACCTACAAGGCTAGAGCAGTGACAGTAACAACACATGTGAGGGACACAGATATTGCAGGTAGCCCGGGGGCAGAATGGGCCCACTAGTGGCCAGTAGCCGTCCATTTACTAACTCCTCTTAGGGAGAAAAAGCCCTCCTTTAGCTCTCTAGGCCATGATGACTGCTCTCTTCTATTCCTCTTTCACNAAGTACCACCAATGGTGGGAACTACTGGGGTTCCCTAGAAGTGTGTGAAGTGCCTGTCCATAGCTGCCACTCAGCTCTGGTGCCCTGACTCCAAAAATTAAAGGGCTGTTTCTACAGCTCCCCAAGTATGGTCCTGAGCAGAGAGGAGCAAATATCTGGGGTCAGGAATCAGCTGGAAAGGGAAGAGGAAAGATAACAGATGGGGAATAGGGCCTCCAGGGGAATGAAAACCAGGAGCCCAAGAGGGACATGGTAGTAGAAGTCTCAGGAAATACGCCTGTGTCAACTGCCACTGCATGGCCTATATCCTAGTCCCCAGCTGGNGCTCTCCTCCCATTGCAGTCCATGGTCTCAAGGGCAGGGGATCTGTGGCTTGTGCTCTACCCAGAGGGAGGGACAGCTCAAGGGCACATGGTGATCCCCAAGCCTTGAAAATGAGGACCTGGGTCTTGACAGTACTAGAAGTAGGGAAGTTGAGGCCCTAAAGACCTGGTTTATTCAGCCCAACTAAACTGGGTTGACTAGTATTCTGCCCAAATTCACATCTACCTTGCAGCTTGAGACCATGAGTTCACTTGGAGATAGTGCTTGCAGACATGACTTGTTAACATTAGGCTAGACTGTACAGAAACGGGTTCTAATCCAATGGGAAGAGTCAGTGAAGATGGAGGCAGAGGCTGGAGGGATGCAGTTACAGGTCAACAAGTGGTTGACCACCACCAGAGAAGGCCCTGGTCTTCAGCAAGAGAACATTGTCATCTTGGCTGTACAGGACCCTGTGATAAAACACTGATTNTGTTTGTGGCCCCAGTCTGGGGAGTACAGTATGGCAGCTGTTGGGAGCACTTTGATACTTGGGAAGAGATTGCTGGGCCGGCCACTAGCCTCCCAAAGCATCAGCTTGAGCACCTAGGTCACACGATGTTTTCAAAGTCACTTGCAATGATGCCTCAAACACCAGCACTTCTCTAAGTGGCAGTAGGACTTGACCTTGAGTGTTCAAATGCTTGAATTCACTGGGAATGGTGGGCACGCTTTTAATCCTTGCACCTGGGAGGCAGATGCAGGTGGATCTCTGAGTGAGAAGCCATCTAGGTCTACAGATTGAGTCCCAGGACAGGCAGGGCTATACAGAGAAACAGTGTCTTGAAACCCCCATGACCACCAAAAAGAAAGAAAGAAAGAAAGAAAAACAAACTGAGAAACAACCCCCACCACCACCAAAAATCCAAACAAAAACAAAAAAAATCTCCAAAGTTGGGAGACTGACAGGCCCATGCTATTTTTTTTAATGGTTAACTTTGAAAATTCTAAGTTAATTAGGTTGATAGTAAGTCATTTTATATAATATTCTCTCTCTCTCTCTCTCTCTCTCTCTCTCTCTCTCTCTCCCTCCCTCGCTTTTGAAGGAGAGTCTCCTGCATCCCAAGCTGGCCTCAAACCCCCTTCACAGAACCTCTGATCTTCCTGCCTCTACCCCCTGAGTTCTGGGCTCACAGGGGTGTGCCATTGTACTTTGCACTCAGTTTATGCCATGCTGGAGACAGAATCTNGTGCTTCATGGGCACTAGGCAAAACCTCTAACAACTAGTCCTTACCTCCAGTCCTATTCTTCCTTAAAAGCACCACAAGTTGTGTATACAACATTTTAAAGAAACGGAGAAAAAAAATTACAATTTTAGTTTTCACTAGGCACATACATAGATGATATGCTTTTACCAGTTCAATGAAGTTAGTTCACACCAGATGCCAGCCGCTTGCCCGATGCCAACTGGAAATAAAGTTATGTGGTATGCACACTCCCTTAAACTGATCCCCGACCTTCTATATAAAACTATATGCATCTGTCTCTCCACGCACATTGAATGTTCATATATTCATAACAGATGCGGGCACATGTACACATATACACACTTCAACTGTATATTGCAAATGCTTGCACAGTCGCCACTGTCTTTGGGGCAAATGTACAGGCACATATGCATATGTGTAGGTACAGAGGGCAAGATGCCTGTGCTTATATTTCTATATGGAGCTCATTGTATTAGAAGTCACTGGAACCCTGGAGGTAGGAGCATATGCTTTGTTGCTGGGAGACAGAGCACACTGCATATTCCCAGGCTAGACCACAAGCTGAAGCTAAGAGGTGAAGACCAGCACCCAAATGAAATGGGAGAGAAATAGTCAAGGCAGAATAGGGCAGATTTCAGGGTATGNGGAGNCTGTGGGTCCCCTCTTAATGCAGACAGGCAGGAGCAGGACTAGTAGACTTCAGGTTGGGCTAACTCAGCCTACTACAGCTTCTGTCATCTCAGCTCTGTTGCTGTGACTGAGTACCATAGCCTGGGGATTTAGGAAGCAGAGAGTGTTGTTCAGGTCATAATCTGGAGGTTGTGGTGCTCATGGCATGGCATTGGTGACCCAGGAGGGCTTTCTGGTTGCATTGTAACATGATGGAGGCCATCATCTGTGACAAGACAGTGCAGACATCTAGTTGGAATGGCTTTACTCATTCTTACAAAGCCACTAATACCTTCANGGGAGCCCTACNCTCATGGTCTCATCTAACTCTAATCACCTCTAGAAGGCCCGCCGAACATGCATTTTGAGTGCGTGTCTTCCAACCACCTCAGTGGAGAGATANAATGAAACAGTTTTCAAGAATAACACCTGGGGTTCTGGGTCTCCCGCACTCAGCATGTCTTGAATGGAGTAGACAGAATGCCTAGAAAATGTCAACATGTCCCATGGATGGCATTTCTTTCTAGCAGGAGCCCAGGTCATCACATGCAGAGCCTCTGGAGTNTCCTGTGCTCAGCTCGTCCCTTCACANTCAAAGTCATGTCCTTGGCATCCCTGAGGCCACTGTACTTCCAGCCCAGAGACTGTCTCATGAGGCCTTCTGTAGTGCATTGGAAACTGGAGGCTTAGAGAGGCAATGGGATTTGTCTAAGGCCAGCCAAGCAGTGAAGTGGGTTCACTTACATGCCCATAGTGTGATTCACTAAGGAAACCGACAGCGTCCATCACCTTGCTACCCAGCCCTCTTTAGAGCATGTACCCTTGCCTCNGTCACACATGGCTTCCCACCATCTGCACAGTAACCAGCATGCAGCAGGCTCTCAGAAANCGTCCACTGACAGACCTGANCATGTGGGGGTCTCAGGACAGAGCACTGTATGAGAACAGTTGTCTGTGGGGGCAGGGAATTTTCCACTATCCTAACAAAACCAGAGCCCGGTCTTAGGAGACAGGGTCTGCAAGCAGCAAGAAGCAGGAGTTGNCCCAAAATTATTTTTAAAAAATGCATGGAATTTGGCTGTGACAATTCTTATAATAATTAAGTATATCCAATAGGAGTGGGCTTAACAATGAAATCAATCTTTCTTACATACATCCAGGAGGCAGTTAAGAGTTAGGGTGGAGGGGACCAGTCAGTTTTTCTTCTGTGAGGACTGATCACTAGGATTTGAGCACACTTTATTCCATCAGAGGTGGCTGGTTTTGTCTCTTTAACAGATGAACAAACAAGGCAGAGAGGTGAAGCAACCTACTCAAGCTCACACAGCCAGGATGTGGTGATATGGGCTCCGGGAGAAACCACTGCTGGGCTCGCTCCTGAATCTAGCGTGGNAGTTATTGCTAGCTCCACCCTCCTTTTTTCCCTGTGAATATTTAATTATTATTCAAAGCAAAAGGGATCGATTTGGGGCATTCAAATTTTGTTTTTGTTTTTACATTCTGCCTGGCATGTCTTCCAGGAAATATAGAGTTGCTCATGGCCTCTTTCAAAGAGTCAGCATAGACAACATGGATACCAGCAATGCACACTGACAACACAAGCCCACCCTCCTGTCTTTCCAAAGACAGCCTCTGGATGCCATGTGACTGAGACAGATGGTTTGCAGGGGGGCCTCTGGCTCTCACTAGGTGACACAGTTGTAGAATAGCTACAGGCGTAGGTGTTGGGTGGATGAGTATATGAACTTGTATGGGTTCCTTTACCCTAGTCTCATCATGACACACCTCAGGACTGAAGCAATTGGGGCATTTAGGCAGNCCAGCCTGTGTCACTGGGGTGAGTTGAGACTCTCCCCAAAGAGCTCNCTTGGTATCCCTTGACTAGTGACCTTGCCTGGGAGTAGCTGGGTACTCTAGGGCAGACTGACTCTGCCTCAGTTTCTTCTTTTATTAAANGCAGTTAGTAGCAGCACCTGATGTGATTATGTTCTCAGTGAGTACAGAGCCTGGCAGCACCCAGGGACACCAAATACTTGTCAGCTGTTATTAGTAGTGTTGTGCCCTCAGAGAGTGTCTTCCAGAATGTGGCAGGTGACCTAGGCCTATGCTTTGGGGAGATCAGGGGGCTGGAGGCTAAGGGCAGGCATAGTGTGGGCAGGGTGTCTGGACCTATAACAGTGGCCTGCTTTTTGTGCCCTGGCCCTGGGAATCTCTCCTCTGTACCAGCTGCCCTCCTCCCACCCCTGTCCTCTAGGCAGATAGTCTGTCTTACATGGGCCAGGCAGAAGAGGCCTTGTGAGAGGGCCCTGGCCCCATGCCGCACTGCTGCCCCAACAGGCCAAGAACTCCCTGTCCTGGGAGGGACTGGCCTTGGTGGCAGCTGCTCCTCCTGGGAGGGGCAGGCAGGATTCTCATTGCCTTCCCACCCAAGGGTCAACACCCCAAAGAAGCACAGCCCCCCAGCCCCTCACCATCCCTGGGGATTGCTTCTTCTTCCTGGGCATCAGTCCCAGAAACCTGAGAAAATGAGCCAAGNCCTGGGGCTGGGCGGGTGGCTGGCCCCTTGACCCCAGTAACTGTGGCTGGGGGTGGGATGGCCGCACTCTGTCCTCTTAAAGATCTTCTCCCTCCTCCCTCCCAGATCCTTCCCTTTCCCACACTCTTCCCTAAGCTCATCCACACACCCAGCTCTTCTTAAAGGGACTCAGAAAAGAAGACATTTGCTAGCTGCAGAATAATGCCCCATTAATCTGACGAGGGGTTTGACTTGGCAATGCCTCTGCCTTTGATTTAAATATCACTTTGGGAACAGGGGAGAATAGAGAAGGCTGACTCTGGGGAAGGACTTTCCAATATCTTCTGTGCACAAGAAGATCTGAGTAGAAAATTAAACCCCTGCTCCCTCTCAGTGGGTCGGTCTCTCTCCTCCCTCCTCCCTCCCTCCTTCCCTATTCCACTCACCCAAAAGCTCACTTCCCACATACTTCATGGGGATATTTCAAGTTAAGGTTTTGTTTACCTTATAGAAAAGTTAATTAGTTCCTTTTGATCTCGTAGGGAAAACCGCACCGGAAATTTTTCTTCAGAAAGTATACACACGAAGGCGTGCGTTACCCTCATAACCAGAGATATTCATTAAAACAATTCGTTTCGATTTTTAATTTAAAGAAAACATTTTACATTTTCCCTATTTATTATTAAGAAAGCAATTGTCCCNGGGGCAGAGAAGGAAGGGGTCGCCGTGGTGTGTGTGCTATGCTAGCAGCCAGCGCTGGGTGGCTTAGAAGCCATCCACCCCTCCTTTGTTTTTCTATTTCGGATAACGAGAGACTTCTGCGGAGAGGCAAAGCTTCAAACATGCCAGATTTCAGTCGCCAAAATATTAAAAATCCAGGGTTTGGAGAGTGAGACTGTATGGTTTAAATAAAGATATTTAAGTTCTGAAATATAAATATTGGAGATACCAAAAAGAAAAAAAAACACATCATCGTATTAAAATCTGAAACGGACAGTGAGTGAGCAGAGGGGAGAAAATGTTTACTTTTTTGAGGTTTAACTAATGAAATGAAATAAACAGTACATCGCGCTTTTTAAAAAAATTCATTCTATCATTTTTTTTTAAACCCTAGAGATGATTCAGCAATACCTGGATTTGTTCAATAAGCCGCTTAACCGAGGTCTATAAAGAGAGCCGCTTGGATTTTCAAAATGCGATTTTCAATCCTAAGCACATTTTGCACATCTTGTGTTGTTATGGGATAGGACACGCCGGGGCTCTTGAGTTGTGGGATTCAATTCCAGCACAGACCAACCGAAGAAAAAGGACTAGTGCGCTTCTACCGAGGTTGAAAGAGTAAATTAAAGAATACTGCCGACGGCAGAGCCAAAAGCTGTGGTGCCCATTACCGCAAGACAAAAGTGATCCTATAGATGTGCGTGGACAAAAAAAAAGAAAAAACCCACCCGTGGAAGAGATGTTTTCACAAAAGAAAAACCACAAAAACATAACAGCTCTTACGTGTGGTGTTGACATCAGTATATAATTTTCAGAGTATTTTTGGGCACGAATCCCTTTCCTGCCCCTGACACAAATATTTGGAGATTGTGACTGTCATTGTTGATAAAAATTAAATTGAAGCCGCATACGAAAGATATAGAAAAAGCCTGCTAACATATGGAGCGGCTTTGATGGTGCTCTGGATGGAAGAGCCTAAGAATCTGATGACATCTTATTGTCACCAATTTGTGTTTTAATCTTTCCCAACCACTGTCTTTAAACAGCTCTTAATAGAGATTTCTTTACTAAAAGTTTTTACCTGAAGACAGACTTTAAAAAAATATTCTATCCCTGCCCCCTCCTTTAAAATAAGTGGTGAAGGCATGTGGCCATCCATTTATCAAGCAAGGCAAGAATGCAGATATTTTGAAGGGGTTTAAAAATGCTGACGGTGGCTCAGAGTCCTGCAAATGAGCAGCCCCAGGGAATCTGGTTATTAATCTAAGTTTCCAAAGTCTAGAAAGTTCAAATGCAAGGTCCAACCCCCTTCTTAAAACTGTGTCTATAGAGGAATCGCCTTCATTGCCTTCCCAAGACATCTTTGGTGTTTTCTTCTGAAACCATATTTATGCTTTCTTAGAGATGGAAGTATTCTCTCTCTCTTTCTCTTTTTAATCTCATTCCCTTGAGAGAAATGGTTAAAGCCCAGAGTTTGGGGGAGAGAAACTCCTTTAAAAATGGAGTCAGGAGCCTCCAGTAGGTGCTCAGCCCCCTCTCTAGTTACACCAAATAACAGCCCCAAACTGAATACTTCACCAAAGAGCATTAATTCAATTCTTGCCAAGTAAACATGAATTGATTCCTAGTTCATCAAAACATCCAGGAGTTTTGGAGACTGGGTCTCTTGCCTAA
>LZPO01044513.1:102719-118361 GCA_001675575.1 Neotoma lepida | reverse complement strand
CCCACCACCCCACATGACAATTTCATCTGGTGTTAATGTGGCCGTCACATGGGCTGGCCCTCCAAATTCCATGCTCATTCACCATTAATCAAACGCATCATTATGAATTGTGTATGCATCTTAGAACAGACCCAAGCCCCCGCTCCTCAGCCAAGTGCTTTTCCATTCATGTTCAGCAACAGAACCACACTCAGCTGCTGTGAAGGTTGATGGCAAGCCTGGAGTCACTTTCCTTGCACCTCCCTAGACCTGAACTCAACTTTCTTTGGTTACAAAAAAGCAATGCCCAAGTAGCGTTAATATTTTTGGATAATTTTTAATAGTACTTACAGATCACTGCCATCACCTCCAGTAATGTGAGAGACCAGTGAAAGCTAGGGGATGGCTAGGGGATGGCTGTCTCTGCTTTCTCACTGGCCTGAGGTGGAAGTGGTGGCTTGGGGAGACTTGAGTCTTAAGTTGCATTTTAGCTGAAATAGGGACTGGCCATTCCAATTTGGAAGAATGTGAAGTATTCACAGGCTGAGCGGGGTGCNTAGGGGTGGAGGCTGGGGAAGTGTTGTTGCAAGAACCTTTGGGACCTGTGCACTGCTCTTCTCAGAGACTCATTCACCCAGCAAGGCTCTGTGGGAGCACTCTGAGTTCTGGAACCTTCCTTGGAGGACCTGTTGATGCAGAAATNGAGTCTCTGAGGTACACAAAACAGTGCTGCTGGTGTCAAAGCCTTCNCTGAGGATGGGATGTGCTTCAGGTAGAAGTCCCTTTCCTGAATCCAATAGTCAGAGGATATGGAACTTGGTGCCTGAGATAGGCAGGCTGCAGATCTGACTGCTGTCTCCCACTGAGGCATGGGACGGATCTGACTCAAATACCCAGGCCCTGAGGAAGGACAAAAGCTCTCTGCCGGCCTNTGTTGCCAGCCGACAGCTGAGCCTGGCTTAAGTGTCAGGGAAGCCAGAGAGAAAACAAAACAAAACACCTTTTAGAAGTCACCTTTCAGCTCTTGGCCTTGGCCTGCCTGTGAGTGGGAACTCCCAAGGAGACTCAGAGGGAGAGGCTGTCCAGTGGACTCAGGACTGGGTTTGGAGTCGTCCATGTGGNGTGGGCAGATCTGGCAACTTTCTGCCCTCAGGAGCCTCCCTTCCCTTGGTAGCCCTGGGACATCCAGCCCATGTTTTTCATAGAGCTCTGCTGAACCTTCTCCTGGGGGGAGACGGTTCTGTGACCCCTTGGTCCAGATGCAGAGAGCACTGAGCCTTCAATGAAATAAGCTGATAGCAGCTGTATGTGAAGGGGAAGCTGCCCATCTCCCATCCAGCCAAGCCTTGGCCTTCATGTCTACTGTGTTAGGACCTCTTTCCTAGGTGAACATGACTNAGTGTCTATTGGCCCAGTCTGGTGTCTGGGATGGGATAGTTGAGGAAGGTGTGTCCTAAATGGAGAGGGTGGCTGGGTGGTGGCGATGTTTTCTTCCTGTCCCTGGATCTTCAGGGCCCAGGACAAGCCAGTGTCATCCAGATTCTGACCCCAGGTTTCTAGGGGGATTCTGGAAGGATAGGGCTGTCATCTGAGGCCTTAGTTACTCTGGACTCCATGGCCACAGCTTCCCAAAGACCCCGTTTTTAAGGTTATCAACACTAGAACAGCCCTGGATTCAGAGCCATCTATAATGAGCTTAAGGTCCCCCCGAAAACCCGATCTATATGGGCCTGGCTGATTCTGAGTTTTGAGTCTCACCAACAAGGACAAAACTGATGAAAACACAGGGATTACAGATGTGGAAGCCAACCTTCCTAGGCAGAGCTGTGAGGGCCCACGTGGGTGAGAAAAAGGCAACCTTTTCATTCTGTTTGCTGTGGGCTCACCAGGGACAGAGCTCTGGTTCCCTTGGCAAATTTTATTTACACTTATAGGCTTTGGGTCATTTTGGTTAGCAGTTGAACAAGTCGATGTGGCTCATGTGGCTCCTGATGTGGCTTTCTGCCTGTTACCTGGTTTGGTTTGAGGACAAAGAGGAGCCTCTGCTTANGAAGCACCTGCAGACATAGCTGCCCGTAGTGACACAACTATACCTCTTCTGCACTTTCCAAAGGATCGGACAATCCAATGGTATCTAGCTTAGAGCCATCCTTTTAAAAAGCATGGTCCAGGAGACTGCACAATGGAGAATTCCAGGCATTTGGAAAAGCGACCTGCAAAGAGGTACTATTGGACATAAACAGGTGTTTACTGTGTGTGGGGGTTTAAAGGCAATGTTANTTATCGATTTATTTGCTGCTGTTTTGCCTTGTGAGTGATACAGATTGAGCTCAAGGACTAGCACATGCTAAGCACAGTTGTCTATTGAGCTAACTTCCTGTCCTTAAANTCATTTTTTTTCCAAGACAGGGTTTCTCTTTGTAGCCCTGGCTGTCTCGGAACTCACTTTGTAGATCAAGCAGGCCTCGAACTCACAGAGATCCGCCTACCTCTGCCTCTCCAGGGCTGGGATTAACAGGGATTAAACTCATTTTTAATGACAAAAGTAGCATGAATGCCTGGTAAGAGACTCATACTCTGGAGGTGTTTTTACAGTGAATGAACCTAGTGACTGCATGCAAGTATTGCCTCCACTGAAGACAGAGCTGTGTCTAGCCCTTCCCCAAGACTCTGGGCCCCTGTGGGCCCCTTGAACTCCTNATCCACCCAGGATACAATTTTCAGAGTGGTCCTACCTGCTCTTTTGGGTGTCTTGGACATGTGACACTGCCAGCTCTGGCTTTCTGACCCTCTGGTCTTCCCAAGGTGGCTAAAGAAGCCAATTGACCACTCTTGACTCTGAATGTCCCTCAGGAGTCAAACAGACCTGGGCTGTGAGCCACCTGTGGGACCTAGGGCAGGGTAAGGCATCTTTCTGAGACTCAGTTTCTTTATGTCAGNAATGTGGCCACAAGGTGACAACGAATCTTCATTNTCAATTTATTCCTCCAATACAGATTTTTCCAAAGGCCTCTGGACTGTACTTCCATAAAATTCCATTCTTTCACAGGACACCAGATAGAGAAGGACTCAGCAGGAAAAAAAAAACATGGGGAAGTCAGAGAGGGCTTCTAGGAGGCAATGACAGGATAATTGCACCCCAGAGGGTGGGTAGAATGGGCTTGGTGGGGCTTGCAGTTAAGAAGGGAAGCTTAGATGGCTGTGTAGCTTGGACACATATTTGATGGATCTCACGATAGTCATAGGATGTTGCTTTAGTGAAGGGAAGTGGCAGTGAGATTTTCCTGCCACATCAGGTTAGACAACATAATACAAGAATGTGTTCAGGCTGCTATGTCCCCTCTGCTGCCCCCCAGGGGAACTGGATGCCCCTTCATCTTAAAGAGGGAGCTGCNCTTTTCNGTTGCTTGAGTCTGAGGGCCAGGCAAACTTGAGACCTTCAGACCCACCGCCTCCAGATGTGAACCACAGCGTGCGTGCTGACCTCAGGCCAACTTCAGTTTCCTCATTAACGACATGAGGACCATGGCAATGCCATGGCCATGCCTACCTTGCTGAGTGGAAGATTCCAGATGGTCCAGGGTACCACTTAATGCCTAACGCATGCCAGGAAGTCTGGGGCTGGCTGGGTTCTCCACCAGCCAGCCAGGCCCTACGCCTGGACTAAAGACATCACTGTCCCTCCTCCCAGCCACACATCCAGGTCCCAGCTCATCTGGGGCCCACATGAACCCAGCGGCTCCAGAGAAATTTCATCTCTCTAGTTGGTTTTTGTCTTCCTGGCTGATGCCCACCCCCACCTGCCTGCCGGCTCTTCTAACCCCAGCAGGCAGAGAAATGGGTGACCCCTAAAAGCAGAGGGAGAAGATAGCTGTGAAGTGTTGAGATGCAGAAGAGAGAGGACCTTGAATGCTGTCCCCAGCAGTTAGGCCACACCATGCCAAGGCACAGGCAGGTGAGCCTCGCATCTGCCCAGGAGCCTCCTCCCTCAGCGCTTCCCAAGTCAAGCAGGCAAAGGAGGCTTTGGCTCTCCTCCCTCCCTTCTCTCATCTGTAAAATTGAGACATTACAACCCCAGAATGGGCTTTGAGCCTGTGCAAATTAATCGGGTCTGTCAGGAGGGCTGAAATAAACATATTGTTTCGATTGGTGTTGACATTTGGATTGTGGAAGCTTTGAAAATGGAACTGTCATGGGACGCTACAGTCCATACAAGTTTTCCAGCAGAGGTGCTCAACCAGCAGAAAGGGGTCACTGGAAAATGTACCCTAAAACCCAGTGAGGGATACCCTGCTTCTTTGGAGTTCAGCACGCCATGCCCTTCTAGGTAGCGTGGGGTTGCCAACCACTCTAGGCAAGACTCAAATTATTCAGAGCATCCACTGCAAAATGAACTTCGTTCAGCCTGTTGTGCAGACAGGCACACTGAGACCTGAGGAGTTAAGCCATGTGCCAAAGCCACACAAGGATANATCGAGGACTTCATGTTGGCTCGCTCTGATCTCTATGGCCGGTTCTATGCTGCCTGCTGTATGCCAGGAGCTTTCTGGAAGGTTTTCTCACCAAGAGAATGCTTCATTGTCCCAGAGAAAGGCTGAGCCTGCACTGAGGTGACCTAAGCTGGCAGGTGCTTGGCTGTAGGCTGCCAGCTCCACTGCCTCCTGGAGGCCTGACGAATCTAAGCCTCCTTTATCTTCTCTCCATCATGGGAGGTTTGTGCCCCATTCTATGCACTGGGGGACCCTTTCTCAGTGCTCCACCGAGCCCTAGTGCCTCCCCCTCCCACCCAGCTCTAGCCTCCCTCTGTGGGGAGGCAGTCTGATTCCTCAAGGAAGGGAAAAGCCCTGACCAGTCTCCAGTCTCAGGGCCAGGGCACACACAGCTTTCAGCCAGGAGCTCATGGGTAGGTGAATGAGGCAGATGCCTCATTTTTTTTGAAAACTCAGTGAATTTCTCAGCTGACAGCTTTTCCACGCATCAGGGTTCATCTGTCAGGCTTTCAGCCTCTGGGTCAATAAGGGCTATATCCAGTGGCTTTCATTTCTGGTCCTCTCTCATCCCCTATCTAAGTCCAGCTCAGTGTGACAGGCAGACAGACTCACTGCCTTGCTGAGGGGTTATATCTTCAAGTCACCATCCATCAGGAACCTCAGATGCATCTGTGGTCCTGGCCTGACCTCTCCCATTGCTGGCCTCCATAACCTCTCCAGGCTCCCAGACCACTGCAGATGTCTACAAGGCAGAGGCCTCATCATGCTGCCTGAGGAGGCTCCCAGCCCTGCACTTCCCATCTACCCACAGGGGAAAAGCCTTGGCTGCAGGACGACAGGAAACAGGGTCTTGAGATGGTGGCCCAAGCTCCACCTCATCCACTGGGCTTCTTGGAGGCTGACGCCGTGCCTGGCAGGGAAGGTGGTTCTTTAGTTCCAGCCCTCCTTGGCGNAAACTCAGTCTTCTCTTTCCACTCAGAATCTGTCACAGGACCCTGAGCTGTGAGAGGCCTTGTTCCCACTTGCTACCCAGTCTCACATTCAAAGGTCTAAACTGTGGTAAGAGCTTGGAGGTAGAAGCTGGGTCTGGCCCACACTGCTCTGGGAACAAATGTTTGGGTGTGGACCCTGGGGGTGTTTTTCATGTGCTAGCTGGCATTGCCTCTGGGCAACCAGGCTTGTGCACCCTTCAAATTTCTGAAAATCACTGTGGTTTTGGTTCATGGTTGGGTTTGATTTGAATGTTGATGGCAGCAGGGGTCAGGTGGCTCTGTACTGAGCCTATGCTTGGTCCCTGTGGGCTGAGTGAGAGGCAGCCAGGGGGTGTGCCTCTCTGTGTGCGGCTGGGCCCCAGCCAAGGCCTTGTGTGAGAGTGGCTAAGGCCTTCAAGGTGGGCTTGTGCTGTTTGGGGAGTGGATGTTTTCTTGTCCCTTAAATATTTTATCAAAGAGTGTGCCCACATTTCATCATCATAGATGTCCGGGAGCTATTTGGGGGCTGAGTGATGGGAGAGCCTGAGATAAGGCTTGGAGGCCCTGCTTGTCACACATCCACTAACTTGGGGCAGTACCCTTTTCCAGGCTCTTCCTTAGGTTACTATGAGGATGAAAGGGGCCATGGTGCCACAGGGTCACAGAGGTCAGAATTCATCAGTGCCCTTGAACACAGCGCAGACAGGACTGTGCCTGGCCCGTTCCAATCTCCCTGAGTTAGAACAGGGCCTGGCCCAGCTCTCACAATTTTCAACAGAGAGTAGCCTCATGACTGTCTCTGTGAACAGGACTCTGCTCCCCACATCTGGGCTCTGAGATGGAGGCCTGCCCTGCCCTGAGTTGCCCCAGAAGGAGTCCTTCCCTTTGGACACAGTTGTCTTTCAAGACACTAGCCTTTAGTCATTTCCCCAGGGTGTTCCCTGGCCTGCTGAGGCCTGTCACCTCCTGCTCTGAACTGACCTAGTCCATTTCCACCCTCCTGGGGTGAGAGCTGCCTGGCCTTCCTGTCAGGAGGAGTTCCCACAGACTCTGGGGTTTAATTTTGGACCAGCATGCTGGAACTTGAGGCCTTGGTAGAGCGCCCACATGTTCTGGACTTCCAGGCATGGTTTAAATCCCTCAGTGATATTGTCCTTATGAGTAACCTTCCATTTGACTCTGTAAATAATCTTGGCCTTGACCCACTTTTCTGTTCTGACCACTTAATCCTCACTGCCACTCTTGGGGGTGGCACTATTACCACTAGCAGCCCATTTTATGAAAGAGGTAACTGAGGCTCAGAGAAGTCAATTAACATGCTCAAGATCACACAGCTCACAGCGCTGGGACAAAATGCCAGACCTCTGTGGAGAACCATCCCTTCTGCTGTTAAATATGTGCATAGATTTAGTGTGAAGACTGATATTATCCAGCTTCTGTGGTGCATGATGACCCTGAATCTTTGTGTGTGTAAATGGGCATGTGTGTGTCAGTGTGTGTGTGTGTGTGTGTGTGTGTGTGTGTGTGTGGGGGTTCTCTCCTCCCACCTTACATTGATCTCTAGGGTTGAATTCAGGTTTCCAAGCTGTGCAACTGCTGAGTACCAAAAAATTACCCAGGGTGCTTTGGAGTTGAGTGTTAAATAAGTATGTGTGTGTGTGTGTGTGTGTATNGTGTGTGTGTGTGTGTGTGTGTGTGTGTGTGTGTGGTAACAGAGGTCAAACTGAAGTGTCATTCCTCAGGATGCTGTCTACCTTGTCTTTTGAGAAAAGATTTCTCACTAGCCTGGAACTCTCCAAGCAGGCTAGGCTGGCTGAACCCCAGGGATCTTCCGTCTCCGTTTCTCCAGCACTGGATTACAGACACTCACTACCACACCTGTTTTTTTTTTTTTCTCCAGGTGGTTCCTGGGGATTGAACCCAAGTCCCATCTATTGGAGGGCAAGTACTTTCTCCCCTGAGCCAGCCTGTGACCTTGAATCTTGGGAACCATTCCTCATCTGGAACAGGGACAGTAGAAATCCTTCATAATGGCTCTGGCCTTGGAAGACCCAGATGATTGACTGTCACACCAAACTGGGTTGTCACACTTGCTCAGGAGGGACCCTGGTCATGAGTGATGGACAGTTGGGAGTAGAGTGGCTGGGGCTGTGGAAAAGGTGACCTCCCTGACACTCCAAGCAGCTGGGCTTCCCATACCTCTGTCAGCCCTCAGCTCTGTCCCCTCACCCAGCCATAATCCTCAGGATGACAGATCCACCAAAGCCTGGATCTGCTTGTGGCTACATGTGACAACTGTCCCATCTCATTTCTGTGTCCTGCTGTCAATGGATGTGAATTTTAACAGAGGCTCTGGATTGTATCTATTTTTTAAACTGTTTATCCTCAGGGTCTGGGAGTATGACTGTATACAGCAGGAGCTCGATAAATGCTGCAGAATGTCTGCATGCCAGTCCCAGCTTTATACCTTCTGAGGTCTTCGCATTTCTCTTAAATAAGACCAATTTCTTTAAATCCCTCTCAGAGGCCACATGGCCACCGGAGCCCAGGCTAACATCCCTATCCCACTCTGCCACCACACCCTGCCACCCCACCCTCTTTACCCTTATATTTGGTTCTAGCTACTTGTCCTTCCTTCTGCTCCCAAAGGTGCAGGCTTCAGGCACAGGGCCTTTGCACGTGTTGTATCTTTTCTCTGGAAGGTTCCTTCCCCCAAGTTTCTTCACTCTTTAGGTATTCAGCTAAATGCTTCTGGCTTGCCTGGTTCAGGCCAGTCAGGGGAGGGGGTTCTGGGGAAGCTCTTCCAGAACTACAGGTGATCTGTGCCATGGTTGCCTTAATGTTTATTTCCTCTAGAGCTACAAGCTCCATGGGCCAGGTTGTGGTCACAGGCATACTGTATTCTTGGCACAATGACAAGCTTAGGCCTTCGCATAGGCTAATAAGTAGTGAGTAGGATAAAGGGCAATCCTGGAAATACTGCATTCTCCTCAAAATGGAGTGAGCACCGTCTCTGGGGCCAGGGAGAGCCAAGAGGGCATTGGAGCTGGTCAGACTAGCATCTTGCAGGAATGCACGCCCCAGTGTCTCTGCAATGTCACATGCTGCCACTAGCTGTGTTGCACATCATTTACACACGTGTATATATGAGTGCAAATGTTGGGGTGGGGATTGTGCAAGCCAAAGCACATGGAGAGAAATCTGTAGGCATGTGGACAATGCTGGTCTTGGCTATATCTTCCCTTCGATTCCCTTCCTTCCTGCCTTCCTCACCTCCTTCCTTCCCTCTATCCCGCCTCCTTCCCTCCTTCCCTCTCTTCTTCCCTTCATTCCATCTTTTTTTGGTGCTGGAGATGGACCTTAAGCATGCCACGCAAGAGCCCCACTACTGAGCTATGAGCTCAGTCGCTCCCTGTTTGGTGCCTAGAGAAATTAAGGCTCAGAGAGCCAGAGGAACTTGCCCAAGATCACAGAGCAAGGGTGTGGCATTTGTGTGTGACTCAGCTGGCAATGAAGCATGAGGACCTGAGTTCAATGTCCAGTACCCACATAAAACCAGGCATGGTGGCATGTCTGTAACCCCAGTGCTGGGGTGGAGGGAGGGGAAGGCTGACCGTCAAATCCCTGGAGCTCCAGTTCAGTAAGAGACACTGTCTCAAAGAATAATGCAGAGGTCGATCAAGGAAGACAGATGGTGTTGATATCTTGTCTCCACACACATGTGTACACATGCACAAAGAACAAATGTGCACTTACATGCACTCGCATGCACACACACACACACACACACACACACACACACACAGAGTACAGAGCATGTGAGTCATGAGGACCCCAATGCTGGCCTTTCGCCATTCTCCCAAGCACCTGCACATCCTGGCACTCCCAAGAAGCTATGGAGATTACCTAGTTTCCCCCCATCATCAGGTGATTCGGGAATTATTTTTCTAGCTGAAGACACGACTTCCTGTTCATATGCAGAAAAATCACGTCAGGTGCTCCAGCCCCCAGAAAGTCCCCAGGCAGGAAGCTAACCTCCTTTTGAGTCTTTCTAGAAGTCTGTGCTCGTTGGCTACTTTATGGCACTTCTGAAGGAGGTCCTGCAGAGACAGCAGGCCCCAGGAGCTTCTGGGAAATTCACGGGAACAGAACTTAGGGGAGAATGACTCTGTTCACTCAATGAATTCATTCTCTCTCCTTCTCCCTCTTATCCCCCCACCCCCTACACACATACAGAAAGCCATGGGGGTCTTTCTTATGTACTGTTAGTTTTCATTCTTTAAAAATTAACCTTTCATTTTTTTTCTAAAAGAAACAGGCACTCCTGAAAAGGCAGCGCACTGGAGGTAAAAGCTATGTGTCCCCTCTCCCAGGCACCTGCAGAATTGACTAGCTCCCCACCCTACTGAATGTCAGGCCCTGTTTTAGGTGCAACAGTGATGCAGATGTGTCCTTGTGAGCTCACGGGGAATAGATACAGTCTTTGCAAGACTGTGAAAATTGCCTGTATTTTAGATAAAAAATGAGTGAGACGAAGGCACATGGCTTGGCTGAAAGGCCTTGATGTGGAGGTCTGCGGAAAGCTTTGCTGTAGGTGTGAAAATGCTTGGAGTCCTGTTACATATGTGGAGACAGAAGGTGAGAGTGTTTAAACCAGAGGAAATGGCCTGTGCAAAGGGCCTACAGAACTAGGGGCAGATTAAGCTTCAGAAGCTGCAAGAGCATCCAGAGTTAGAGCTGTGTAGACTGCTCAGCTTTTTGGGTCTTAAGAACAAAGAAAGCTTCGAAGCTTTTTTCAATGGGAAGGGTGTAATTGAATTTGGACTTGCCATCTATTCCTGACTTTTACATGTGTATATATGTGCCCATTGGTTACTTCTGTAACAGGACAGCCTCAGTAAAGGATGTCGTAGGCTCTGTGGCTGCATCTGTATCTAGGATCTTCAGTGGCCTTTGGGACTCAGTTCTTCTCCATCCTCTTGCCTTGGTGACTGCCCACTATTTCCAGGCTCCACATGGCACTTTTATAGCTCTGGGTATTCCCACTTCATGCTCTACCCATGGTACAGGGACAAGATATGACTGTCACAGCCAGTATTGTGGCTCTGCTCTGCTTAGGAGCAGGCCAAGCCTGTGCCAGTCCAAGTGATTAGGAGGAATGTGATGCTATGATTGGTCAGGCCCATGTTACATATTCTAGAGTGAGATGTGGAGGTGACTCTGAGCAGAGCACTTGGTCTGACAGGTAGTAGATGGGTGGGTTGGAAGTCATTATAGTGGTCCCCTCTAGAATAGGATGGGAGAGTGGTCCACTGGGAAAGGGTCTCAGGGGTCTTCGGAGAGCATTGCAAATGATCCTTGTGTAAGGTGGGGTTGTCTAGAAGAACAGAACCCATTGAATGTATATGCATTATAACAGGAATTGACTGGAGTGGTTTATAGCCAATAGGGGCTGACTAGTCCAACAATGACCATTTGCACACTGGAGAGGCTGAGAACCCAGTAGATGGGCAGTTCATGTCCCAGCAATCCCCATCCAGCAGGGAAAGTCTGGAGACCCCTGGAAAGTCAATGGAAGGTGGAAGGAACCAGAATGCTATGTCAGTTGAAGACAGCAGCATTGGCAGACATACCTGCTCAGAAAGTGGTAAAGGCTAGAACACACAGCCTTCTCCTTGGACCTCCTTACATCTGAGCTGTTCATTTGGATAGTGCCACTCACCTTGAGGGCAGGATGCTGTGCCTCCAAGAAATGTCACAATCCTGTTACTAAGGGGAGAGTGAACGGGGAGGTGACCATCCCAAGAGATTCATAAAAGCATACACACAACTCTGTCATCACGTGGACATTACATGTGCCCTCTCAGGTTATTTTATCATTTAAGAAGTCCTGTGCTTCTCTATAATGACCACGTAACAGGTGCTTCCCTGCACTAGATTAATGAGAAGTATCTATTCATTAGGCAAATGAGCAGTGTCTCCTTAGTACTTCCTCAGGGACATGAGACCCTAGAAGCATTCTGGGGACCATCCCCTGACAGCGATGGGTTGCCTGTGTGCTTATATGACTTACAACTTTGTGGTAAGGACCAATGCAGCATCCATGATAATCTCTCCCCAGGTGCAGGAGAATGGCTAGAAGGGAGGCTCCAGTTCCAGACATCAGGGGTTGAAGTCCTATGTGGTTGTAGATATATTGTGTGTTCTAATGATCCCCCTCTCTGTGCTCACTTCATCCGTATAACAGAGAGGGTTATCTGCTCCAGGGGTGTGAGGCTCCCAGCAGAGTGCCTAGCATACAGGAATTGTGCTGCTTAGCATTATGGTTAGGGATTGCCAAGCTTTGGAGGTTTTGGGGAATTCTAGAGAAATGCTCAACTGTGGATAGGGCATTCTTTGATCTGCTAGGTCTTGTGTGGACTTGCCTTGCCATTTTCAGTCTTAACAGTTCCTGGCATCTTCTCTCATCCTTCTTCACAGGCTTTTGGGGTCTTCTCTGGGAGCCTGCAGGAGGGCCCTAGTGACTGCCCAGAACTCACGGATACCTACCTGGACATCTTCCCCTTGACCCTGTAGTCTCACGGCCACCCAGCCTGTCTTAGGATTTCTATTGCTGTGAAGAGACCATGGCCACAGCAATTCTTATAAAGGAAAACATTTAATTGGGGGTTGGCTTACAGTTTCAGTGTTTTAGCCCATTATCATTATGGTGGGAGACATGGCAGTTTGTAGGCAGACATGGTGCTGGAGAAGGGGCTGAGAGTTCTACATCTTGATCTGCAGATAGCAAAAGGAGACTGGGTACCACAATGGGCACAGCTTGAGCATATGAGACCTCAAAGCCTGCCTCCAACAAAGCCATACCTCCTAATAGTGCCACTCCCTGTGGGCCAAGTATTCAAACCACATGAGTCCATGGGAGTTGTTTCTATTCAAACCACCACACAGCCGATGTTGGTATCTTCTGCCTAAAGAAACCACATACCTGAATGTGTGCTTGGGTATGTTTGTGCCCCTGACCCATCCAGCTTCCCATTTTCAGCCAGCATCCTGAGCTGTGCCGAGAAATCTGGCTGAATGGACTACTCTTAGCTTCTGCTAATATTTGTGACACCATTTCCTGGTCCTCTCAGCTGAGAGATAACATGTTACTTAACTCAGCTCTGAAGAGCTGCCCTCCAGAGGAGTCTTCAGGTTTCTCACTGAAGAACCACACTATAGCTATAACTGACAGGGTCAGGAGGACTACAGTGCCCTCGTGCACTTCACTCCCATCTTAGCCGTGGGCAGACTCTGGAGGTGTGGTTCGGTTCTCGGGAGGCTGCACAGGCTATCTCACTCACCACCACTACCTGGCGCTTTAGTCACAGAAACTCAAGCTCCAGAAGCTAGAAGCTCGGATCCAGGGAGTGGTGGGGTGGCTTTAAGTCCTGTCTTCTTGTGGAGGATGTCTCTCCTCTAAGGCCTCACCTGGTCACTGCTTAGTACCTGCATGGGTCTCTACCCCTTCTCTTTTGTTTGTTTGTTTGAGACAGGTTTCCTGTAGCCAATTCTGGCCTTGAACTCCTGATCCTCCTGCCCCAATCTCCCAGTGCTGGGCTCACGAGCATGCACTATACTCTTCCATGTTCTCTTTTAGTAAAAACAGCAATGATGTGCATTGTCCCTTTAAAGGGCCTGTCTCTAAATATAGTTTCATTCTGTCATGCTGGGATTAGACCTTCAGCAAACCCCAGCACATCACCAGAGCCCACGTCAATTCTCTACTCATCACTCAGTCTCGGTGTCATAGTTTCCTTGCTTTGGGCCTTGAAGGCTTTTGAACTTCTACAGTTCCCTTTCCAGTCTGGCCTGTCACTATGCACTCTCTCCTCCTGTTGGATGGAGCTTAGCTGTGGCCACAGAGACGGGTCCCAGGGAGGCTGGAGACCCAGGAGGGCTACTCACCTGTGGCTCAGTGCTACCCACCTACCATGTCATAGTGGCACCTGAGCCAAGCTGTTCCTATCGGGTCTCTCAACTTTGATTCTGACACCCCAGTTTCAGAGCCAGGTCTTCTTCCTGCATCCCTAGGCTGCCAGCCTCCCCGCTTCTGTCCTTCGGGGGGGGGGGGCAACTGGGAAAAAGATGTGGTTTCAATGAGACAGGCAGACTGGCAGACGTTCTGTATTGCTGGGTGGGATGACATTAGACAGAGGGCACTCTTGTTAACAGCCACATCCTGTGCCTCCCCAGGCTCCTTTCTACCCTCCTTGCCCACAGCCCAGGGCCCACACTCAGGCAGATGGCTGACGAGGCTTGAGTAAGGCCAAAGTTGGCTCTGCTCTCAACTGTGGCTTCATCTCTCTGTCTGTGAGTTGGGCAACATGATGGGACCCTGTGATGAAGAAGGCAAGCCCTCTGGCAGGTACAGACAGCTGAAGCACACAGAGCTTGGTTCCTGAAAGAAGAGCTAAGGGGTGAGGGTCAAGGCCAGGTCAAGGTCAACCCTTCAGAAGTTATCAGAATATTCTGCGGCATGAGAACATGGAACATGTCTGAAGCAGACAACATGGGAAGAGAAAAGGCTCATTGCAGGCGTGTGTATCTCAAATGTGGGTAGCAACTTAAGCATGTAGGAATTTCCCAGGTCAGGGTTCATTACAGAATTTTACAAAATCTGCCTTGAAGCACATATGTATCGAAATCTTGCTTTGAATAAGATCTTGGGTGAGAGAGAGCAAAGGAGCTCATTTGATCATCAGACAAGAGTGGAACCATCTGCTGCTTTTCTTCTAACCTTGGCCATCAGACAGCTCTGTATAAGAGTGAGGGTTCAGGGGATAGGGATTTAGCTCAGTGGTAGAGCGCTTGCCTAGCAAGCGCAAGGTCCTGGGTTTGGTCCTCAGCTCTGGAAAAAAAAGAGCGAGGGTTCAGTTGCTTTGTCTTCCATACCTCTGACTTCTGACACATGTCCCTCTGTCCTTCCTTAAATTACGGTAACTCATTTAGTATAGAATCTAGGGTATGTGGCGTGAGTGGGATGGGGACATTCTTCCTGACTTCATACATATGCCAAATGTCATGAGATACAATCTTATCTTATTGATTAAGCAGGCAGTGATCTGATACACATTGTGGGAATACACTGTTGACACTAATTCATTTACTCTTCTTAACAACTCTTATGGAGCATGTGTCATCACTGCCCCTATTTTCAGATGGATAAACGGAGGCAGAGGAAAAGGTAGAAACTTTCCCAGAATTGCAAGGCTTGGAAAACTGAGCTGTGAATTCAGTGTTTTGGCCAGGGCTTGAAGACTGGTTTGTGCTGTCTGGTAACAGAGCTACTGGCCACATGGGCTACTGGCTACTTGGGAGTGCAATCAAAAATTTAAATTTCACTGGATATTCTTTTAAAAATGGTTTATTTTTATTATTTTTAATCACCTGTCTGTGTGTGGGTTTGTGCACATGAATGCAGTCACTGGCAGGGGCCAGAGGCGTGGGATCACCTGGAGCTGGAGTTAACAGACGCTTGTGAGCCACCATGTTGGTGCTGGGGACGAGCAAGGTCCTCTGCTGAGTTCTTCACCCCTGAACCACCTCTGCAGCCCAAGTTTGCTGGGTTTTAATTGAAGCAGCTGATGTGGCTTGTGGCCTGGTGTTGGGCAGTGTGGTTCTAAGGCACCAGATGAGCTTCCGCTTGCATTGGGGAGAAGCCTATGGCACTGATGGCCATCGGCACCAAGTACCAAGAGAACGAAGGATTCCTTTTCTAACTGGTGCTACATGCTAAGCTTTACTACACATGAGGAATTGTGTGGCAGTCTACATCTCCATTACTTCCAACTCTCACGTCATAAGGCAGCAGATTGTGAGTCTTTTAATAACGGGGTTGAGGAGACGGCTCTGGGTGCAGAGTGTTTGCATCCTAAGTGGGATGACCTGAGTGTGAACCCACAGAACCTACACAAAGTGCGTATTTGTCAACCCAGCTCTCCTATGGCAAGATTCTCCTAAGACAACAGAATCCCCAGAAGCCCAAAGGCCAGGGAACCTGGTGTACACAGCAGTGAACAAGGAACCCTGTCTCGAATAAGGCAGGAGATGAGGACCAGCACTTACCTGACACTGTCCTCTGAGTTCCACAGCATAAGTGTGCCTATAATCTCTCTCTCTCTCTCTCTCTCTCTCTCTCTCTCTCTCTCTCTCTCTCTCTC